>JASVER010000015.1:532853-666160 GCA_030449065.1 Oceanodroma leucorhoa
ACTTACTGAGGGAGCACTCGATCCCCTCGTCCAGATCACTGATAAAGATGTTAAACAAGGCAGRCTATATGTCACTAGCTGAGCTATCTCCATTCTCCATAGGAGATTAAAAAAAAAGCTGTGAACAGACTTTTGCAGAGATGCTTACAAGACATTGCATGGAGCTAGCACCTGTGCCAAGACATTTACTCTCTCCTCTTTATAGATTTCCAGGCATTCTCTGATGTGCCTGACAGAAATATATGCCACAAATATATATATATATATAATTTTACAGGGTTACAATAATCTGCAGTGAAGACTAGATCACTAGAAGCTAGTAGAATGAATTATTAGTTAGAGCTTGTGACCACACCAACTGAATAGGAAAAATGGTTAAAAGCAGCTATTAATACAAACCCACAATCACACATAACAACCTCACCACCCTGGAGTTATTCCTCACCCTGCCTTCAGTATYGTCAGGGTCCTCCCTCCCCATACAAATTAAGTCTCCCTCCCTCCAGCCAGCTCAGCTCATCGCTGCTCCAGCCCTACCCGCTCCTGCTGTCCTGACGCTGCACCAGCCAGGAGTTTCTGAGTAGGGACCTGTGAGTATCCCAGCAGGGCGTTGYAGGCTGCTTTATGACAAGGAGAACAAGCTACAACAGGAATTCTCTCCCAGAGGAGGAAACGAATAATCAATTTCTAAAATTACATYAAAAAATATTGATAGGAAGTCCCACTAAATTTGCAAGTCTGACCACAGATAGCAGGACCAAGTGCACCCAGGCATGCTAAGCAAGCCGCTCCCCCCTTTTTTCAGATCTCTGATCCAGATTTTGGGGATGCAGGCTCCCAGGCGGTATGAGTCTTGGGTGGTGGGACTGCCAGCCTTCCTTTGGGAAACACGGGAATGAGATTCTGCTAGACCTCTGCCCCCTCATGGCAATGACTGCCCTTACTATTTTAATGTCAACCAAGGACAAAACCTCAGCCCTGTAATGACCAGGGCACATGATGTCATGTCTCGCTGAATGCACCCGGGCAGTTGTCCTCAGGAGGAGTCAGGCTGGTCCCATCACCAACAACAAAGCTGCCCTACAAAAACTGGGGGCATGTACGTGACAAACTCACCGCGCTGTCCCCTTCCTTTCTTCCATACCAGTCATGTTTGCGCAAGACAGGGCAGCGGTAGGGTGGGAAGCTAACAATTATTATTTTTTTAATGAATTCTTGGCAAATAGAAACCCCTGTTAATCACAGCTCCCTGCTTCAGCCTTGTTTACTGGCTGTGACTTCAGAAAGCACAGGGAGAAGGAGCCAGCACTTCTCACCCAGGTCCTGCAGACGGGCTCATCAGCAGGGATAGCTGATACGGGAGCCTGGTCTGCCCGGGCTCAGACTTGAAACTCAATGGCTCCATAGCTGAAGCACAGCAAGGCTACAAAGCCTTGTCTGCATCCTTAAAATCCTACTGGTGGATCAGGCAGGGCTGAGTGAAGAACCAAAGGGGAAACTGCAATTAATACGCTGTAAAACCTACAAGAGAGCATTTCATCTTAACAGAGGTCAACAGAGAGAGAAAGAGGACTTGAAGGCACGGCACGACTCACCCAGTGTCACGCAGAAGTTCAAGGCCAGAGCTCGGAATAGAATCAAAGACTTGCGAGTCCTAGAGCAGCACTTGCCCATTAGGCAACGTTGCCCAGCAGCGGTTGTTAACTTGGTGGGTGGAAATGCATTTTCTTAACAGCCACGGAATCACTGGCCCGGCAGAGCAGCAGGCTAGACTTTGTCCTCCAGATGCCAGATCACCCTCTCGTTCCCCTTCCTCCCCTAAACTTCCCCTCCAGTTCCTGTTACGCAGAAGAGCTTGCTCCAGTCTGTCTCCCCTGGCATCACAACSTATGGCTGGGCTTTGCACGTGACCTGTTAAACGTGGCTCCGGGTTGCCTGTATTTCATGTATTACCTGTGACTTCTAAAGCATTTTAGGAGGTTTTGAGCTAACAGTACTGCAACATTTAAATAAACTATGCTTTATATACAAGGATGATTCACAGTTGTCCATAAAGCACAGTGAAAAAAATAAAAGAAAAAGAATGCTTTTTAGCCCAAAGTGCCCTTTTTTTCAACATCAGAACTTGACCTGGGAAACTGTCAATTTTGACACCTTCTTATTTGCAGACAAAAAAAATCAGAAAAAAATATTTTGACCTTGTTCAAATGGCACGCATTAGCTTCTGTTTATTGACTTTTTAAAAATGTTCCTATCAAATTTGGAAAGGTCACAGCCAGGATGAAATGGCTCAGTTTTTAAAAGAACAGATAATTTTTATTGTGATTTGCAGGAAACCTTGGGCACAAAATAATGTTGTGTTTGTGTTTCTTCCACTTCAGAACAAAACCAGATTTCAGAATCATGGCATTTCCTACCAAATAAAACCGAGCGGTTCCCACACAGCCATCCTGTTCAGGAAAGACAAGGAAGGGTTTGTTGAGTCATTGGCAGGATCAAGAGTTGTCCAAAAAAAACCCAAGGCAGGAGGAGGTTTGAAGAAGGTTTCAACTCCAGTCCCAGAGGTCAGGCTAGACCTGAATCGCTCTGTAAGTGTGAGCTGCACTAAGAGCATCCCAAAGCTCAAGCAAGAACCTCACCATTACGCATCCCAAAAAAGCTGTACCATAAAAAATAGCTTCTCTGCTATCTGCTTTGGGTAGAGCCTTCCTGTAGATGCTCTTACAGCAGTGGAAAGAGGCAGAGGTTGTCCTCAGCACCTTGGCTGCACTCTCTCCAGCAGCTTAGCCTTTCCAACCATTCATATTCCCTGCCTTGTTTTCTTTGGCATTAGCATTTTGAAGCTTCATGGGGGAGAAAAAAGATGCAGAGCATCCCTCCTCCCTCCGCCCACCATCGTCACTCCTGTTTACTATGTGACTTCAATGCAAACCTACACAGCTGCCTTGGACGCCTGGTGTCGTACTCGGGTAAAGTGAAGGTCATGCTGATTCCAGCTCTCATTTTCCATGCCAGTCTGTTCTGCAGCCACTTGCTGCCTCCAGCCCCTCAGAGAGACAATTATCTCTGCTGGTTTTGGCAATCTTTACTGAAGTGTGAGTTCGACCCACGCTCCCCAACACGGTCTTAAGACCTCCTTGTTTGGCAAATAACTATTAGCACCTCTTGAAAACAGTACRAATAATAAAAAAAAAGAGAAAGATATAGGCTGGAGAAATTGCGGATCTGGGCTTGCATGATATGCTAAAGCCTGAAACGAAGGCAGTTCTCTGTCTGCTGTGCTGATGACTACTTCAATCTCAAGCCCAAGAGCACTGAGAGAACTAGATGTGTAACTGTTTATCCTGCCCTTGAAACCTACGCAGGAAGAATCAAAAACGGATTTTCATGCCCATGACTCATTGACCAGCCTAGCTGAACTAGTAAAGGTACAAAAATCCACTTTTAACTGGTCTAGGCCAGCTATAAACACTTATTCCAGATAGCACTGGATGAGAAAGGCGGTTGGTACGTGTCCCTCTGAGGCATACTACCCTTGGCTATCCTCTGGGAGATGTGCCGTCGACACCGTTCCCTCTCGGTGCCGCAGAACAACCTTCAGTTTTCATGGCTCCCCGAGGTGCGTGCCCTCAAACAGCGCTCACCAGATCCTGACCCAGGTCACAAATCCTCAAGTTCCGGAGTAACGTAAAATACACATCATAAATAGACGTGTCCCTGGCCTCAGCTCGCTCTCAGCTTTGCTTCTGTTTTCTTGAGCCTAGCCTGCCTGATTTTCTCCAGTAGTTCAATCATATTTATTAGGAATTTATAGTTCTCTGTAGGGTTTTTATATTTAGCTGCCTACACTGGAAAACCGCATTTTTATAGATGTTGGATACCACACCTTTCTCTGTGGCTCCTCAGGGCTGTTTTTTTCCCTTTTTGTGCTTTATATTCAATTTCTGTAGCTTAGCCCCATTTTGGCTCTATCCTTTGTTCCCGTCTACCAATACTGTAAACTGCTTATCAACAAAACAAACACCAGGTCATGTTTAAATGGCTGCAGTTCATCTGGGATTGGATCATCTTTGGCTATCACAGCTGCTTGGCTCCATGACTGACACAGAGAAGTAGGAAAAAGAACAACTTCACAGCATTTGCAAAAGGCCAGCCATCCACTCAGTTTTGTAGAGCAGAGATGGGAAATGTCTCTTCACAGTCCTTAGTGTATAAGCTCACAAGGCTTGGTCTGCTCCATGTGCTGGCAGGCTTCCTTCTAGGCTGATGAGGGTCAATGCTCTTCCCAAAGTTATCAGTTGAAACCCAGAGTAAACCACCGCCGGTCAATGATTATCTCCATTATACAGTTATTTAAAGTCTGATTCTCCATGAGCAAACAGAGGTAAGAGAGGCCAAGATGTAAGTGACCTTGCTGTTTGCCCTGCAGCAGGTGAAGGGAAGGCAAAGCATGCCCATAGTCTCTGCACCAAGGGTACCAAAGCTGTAAATCTGAGAGAGGAACCCCATTGGTCTGCAGTTTTCTTAAGGACTCACTACAAATATAAAATAAAATGGAATGGCAGTGACCTCATTCTGAGCAGAAGTTCAGTCCGTTTAGACCCTTTAAAGTGATTAAAGGTAAATATCATTCAGAGTGTCGGCGAGAGAGCTTGAGGGAGCCTATCTCAAGACTGCGAAGAAGGTCTTTACTGTAAAACCCAATAGTATATGCAATTTATTTTCTCAGAGGATGCATTAAAAAAGTCAGTGCAAAGTCAGCTTCAAGCCAAAACAYGAGAAAAGACTTTGTCTCCCTCTGTATGCATGTCTACCTGTTCCACAGATTTTTCAGGACCCAAAGCCAACAGCAAAGCTCTGTGAAAGGCTTTTCTGGGATGCCTTTTTCTTCTGGTTCCTCCAATAGAGATTTTGCATTTGAATGGTTCGATGGTTTGGATGGTGCCATAGSCTTCCCTCACATCGTGAGTAGTGTTGGTGAGGAGAAAATGTAGGCAGGGAGTTGAGGCTAGGTACGTTGTCCAACAGAGCCAGAGGTCCACATCTTTCYCCAGCATTAAGCTTTCACACTTGCCTGATATGGGTAAGATTATGGCAAAGCTAAAAACAGAAAAACAAAACTGTGGGGGGCCAGGGGTCCCTACGGTGGCTGGCAGAGTGAGAGAGGACTGGAGCTGCCTAGATACAGAACGTACTAAGGATGAAACCAGAAAACTGGAAGGCAGCTGGTTTTTTGCAGTCCCACCACTATATCTCTTTTAGAAGTCTTTTTTACTGTTGTTACTTATTTGTATATACAAAATTTCTGCCAAGATAAGGAGGTGGCAGAGTGGATATTAGAAATCTATGTGGTTCCAGGATGGAGTTTGGTACTTTGGTGACCAGGACCATATGACCACATATAGACAAACTTGTTATAATCATGGACTAAGGTTGGAAGGTATTTCTGGTATTTCTGGAGGTCTCCGGTCATACCCCCAACTCAAAGTTGGTCTGGTTTTGAAGTGAGATCCAAAGTCAAGATCAGTTCAAAGACTGGCTTTTTCCCATTCCCCTTCTTGTTAAACTGTTTAATAGAGTTACCAAATTGTTGTCGATGCTCTGGAGAAATGGCAAAGCAGAAATTTTAGGAGACAGAAGGTCATGCTACCACCTTTTTACACAGAGGGACGCTAGGACTTGGGAGGATGAGGTGGTGTTTTCAAGGCTATGCATGGATCCTGGTGAAACCTGGAAATAAATCTGGGTGACCAGAGTAAAAAGCTGCACACCTACTGCTAGCAATTTAAATCCATATCTATTTTGCCCTTATCCAGTTCCTCTTCTTCTACCCAAGCCTATGCCATAACTCATGAAAGGAAAAACAGCTCAAGTAAAACTACTGAGAAAGTGGAATTTTGCTCTGAGTAGCCAGAAAACAATCCAGGTTGCTCCACAGGTATAACCCAGTGCAGGAAATCTTAATACCAACAACAGCCCATAGCTACACGACTGCCCTGACGGCGATAGCGTCACCGCTCTGTGCTGGAAGCTTTCAGGCATGACCTATCTAATAATGCATCACTTCATTTTATTAAGAATCTGGAACCTAGTAAAGACTTCATGTTCCCTTAATGGTCTTGCCCTAAATTAAAGAAACCACCATCAGCTCATTAATACCTCATTAGAAGGTGTGAATACAAGATATAAAGGGAAGGTACTGTAAAGCAACCTTTAGGAAAAAGAATTGAAAAATCAAACTCCTCCAAGGTAATCTTCCTTACCAATTTATCAGTAAAGGCCAGATCTCATCACTTTTGGCTTGCATACACTAGCTCCTTTATTTACTGTGAGTCAGACTGTAGAAATCATATTTATTCTGTAGTTCTGGCACAACTGCAGATACCAGAGTTAGGAAATTACACCAGCCAAATTTCAGGATTTCTAATTCATGGGAAATTTTGGCATTTGGAAATTTGCTTTTATTTTGACTAAGAAAATAAAATTCTTTCCTTCATTATTGCCTATGACTGGAAATTCTGACTAAAAAAAACGACTTTGGAARTATTGACCTGAGGACTATTGTTCACTTTAGTGGAAATCTGCAGTATTTGTAAGGCGGATTTTGTTAATAGTAGATCTCCTTCATATGTGCTGTTCATCTTTTTTGTTGCTCWGAAGTATTTTTCTTATCATAAGAGAAAACAAACGTGGTTTTTGAATACATAGACTGAATGCAAACATGCTTGTAAAAGCAATGGCAAGAGGARCAACATTAGGGGCAGCCGTTACCGTTCAGCTGATGGATTGTTCCTATTAGCAGCTTCCAAGAGAAAGGGTTCCACCAGATATCGCTGATATGATGACTCCTTGGTGTCTTCCTTTTGCCGGCTATTGGGAACAGAGTGGTCCACTACATGGCAGGGTAGCAGGGAAGATTTCATCTTAAATTCCTGGCGCAAGAAATGAGAATGTGGCATTGAAAAAGTGCTGAAATTTAAGATTCAAGATTAAGATTAATTTCAGAAAAAGCCTGGCACCTGAGCACAGAAGTCACAGTATATATAACCCGAAAAGTCACCCATGASAGCAAAACCAGCATAAAGTCATCTGCAGCAAGAACAGCCCAATGGGAGATTGAAGCCATTTTTGCAAAATGATGCATTGAAAATTTTGAGAAACAGGTCACATCCTTATACCTTAACCAGAAGGCTCTTTAGTAAAAGCTTCTACTGGTGGCATAGTTAAGTAAAGATCCTCATCTTCATATAGAACGTAGGACACCAAGACACAAAGATGAGACAGTGCTGATGCCATTTTTTTGACCAACACCAGATATTTAACTTCTGAGTGAGTTTTCTTCAGATTCCTCAATGTCATTGGAGATAAATGGACTCTCTAGCGTATAACTCATCTCCTCGTAAAATAGATATTCCTGTTTGGTCAGATGATTCAAACCCTGAAAGTGCCTCACACCCTTGTTAAGAAAGCTTGAGATGACTAGACTGAATGTATGTGTCTACACTGCGGTTTTCTAAGGGAAATTAATCTCATCAAGCTGCAGGGGTAAGATTCACATTCAAATTAAAACAGCAGCATGWATGAGGGCTCAATGCCACCTCTGTGCTGCAAAACATTTCCATTTAGCCAGACAGAAAAACAGTCTTAAAGATGGGACATAAATCTAARAATGGGTATTTTGATGTAGAGAACCTAACTTGCTTTAAATTGTAAGGTGGTTGCTGGGAGAGATTGATCCTTGATGAAGAGTGAGGCAGCCCATTCCATTGGAGGATGGTTGTAATCCCCTCCTCAAACCTTTTCCCCAGTGGAAAGACGTGATAAAATGGCCCCTTCTTGCAATGAAGAAAGAGAAGCAAGTGATGACCAGGGCTGCTGGCTGCCACACTGCACCCCACAAGCTCCAGGGGTCCTCAAGACACTTTCCTCATACAAATATCAACCAGCACTCCCACCACAAAGAGGCTGAGGACAAACTCTGTAACCATGAATGCCTGAATATACTCAGCCAGCTCAACGTCTGGATTTCCAGAGATGCTGAAAAACACAGAGGAAGGCAGTCACCTGGAAAACAAACAAACAAACAATCAAAAMCCCCAAGCAATCAGCTTGGGACTCATCCAGCTACCAGAACGATGCTGTTTGTGATCCCCTGTTAAAACCTTGTCAGCAGGAATGCTTCTCAGCTAGCGTGGGAAGGCCATGATCTAAAGCCTGTTGAAGTTAGTAAAAAGACTCCCGTTGACCTCAGCGGGCTCAGTTTTATCCTCTGAGCCCAGGAGAACTCCAGCTGCGGTTTAGAAACTGCTGGTGGTCCGTGTGCCTGTGGTGAGTGGGCTGCATCTGGGCCATAGAAGCATATTAAGCCTAAAGACATATGAGCTACCAAGTCTGCATTTCCTAAGCTTGATTGGGTGTGCAGTGGTTTGCAAGAAAATTTGAGGGTTGGCAGGGTTCTTCCAAAAAAGTTTGGGAATTAGTGATCTGGTACCTTCTCTAAAGGCTTTTTATGTATAGCATGTGCCAGGACTATTCCATGTATTCTGACAATGATTTCTCTGAGGCTGGGCATAGCTACTTGACCTTGTTCCAGTGTCTGCTTTCTTAGAAATCCTTTATTTAGCCCTAGGGAACAGATAAAACTGAGACCTGTAGCCTAAACCAGTACGTCTCTTTCCACCACTGAAGTGATAGCCCAGAGCACTGGTTGACTTTTATTTTTTTGTTAATTTGCTCTCTCTTTCCTTCCATTGAGTGTGCAAGCCATAGGTAAATACTTTTGCAAACTGTTTTAACTTTCCCTTCTCTACATAATTAGCAGTGAATGAACTCCTAGTCACCCTTTTCTTGATTGAAGGAAAATTACCTCATGCCCAGTCGTTTCTGAGTGAAAATCCCCTGCTGTTACAACATCTCCCTTTTACAGGAATCCCAGTTAAAACTAAGAATTTCCTCTAATAATCTTCACACCAAACTTCCCCTGTTTGGCTCAAAGCGACTTTAGAGGAAAAGATTTCAGCCCACAAGTTCACCCTGGGACAAAAATAAATCCGTTTAGGTTTTTAACATCTCAAGTGTGGACATCACAACCGTGGTGCAATATTTTAGCAGTGGTCTCAGAAGTACCGGAGAGAATATGATTGCTGTATCCATCAGGTCCAYGCTTACACATCCAAGGGCTTCATTAGCCCTCGCCCGCAGCGCTGCAGAGCCGTTCCAACACCGCAATCCCAAGCTGGTCAGGGCTGCTGCTTTCCAGGACGCTGTCTCCAATCTCGTGTGACTTGCATTCTTCGTTTCCCCATTATTGGCCRTGACTTTGGCTGCGTTAAAATTGTAGGCTGTGCAAATGAGCTGCCCGAGCRAGCCATCCAGACCGCTTGGGTGTAACTGACCTGTTTCTGATGATTTTCATCGCTTTACTGTAGACTGCAACATTTGCGGATTGTGCCAGCAATAATTTTCCACTTTTCTTGGATCAATAAAAGATGTTGATAAAGGTGTTGGATAGCATTGAATCGGGGTGGGTTGCTGTGGGACCCCTTCTAGGTGTATTTTGGGCAGATTATGAGTCCCCGTGCATGGAAATTTTCTGAGATCTATCAAGTAGCCAGTTTTAATCCATTCAAGACAAAGATTTTAAGTCCTGTAAGCACAACTGGTAATCTCTCTGAAAATTATTCCCATTTTTCCCCATTTCCCTTCCCCACCAGAGGTTTCCTACACAACACAGCAACACAGAGAAATGATTCAGCATTTAGGGTAGCAGGGAGGGACGGAGACCTTCATCGGGAGCTGGGAATGAACAGCGGGCGCTGGGAATCCGCTCTGCTGCCGGTGGGACGGTTGGTTTCCCTTGGCAGCTCACCTGCTTTTGGAAGTGCCAGATTCTGCCTGGTTTTTCCTTCCTCCCCCCATTCCCTGCTGGACTGTGTAATGAATGCCAAATCAACTATTCAAACAGCCGTGCTGCTATGGGGGGGCAGGAGAAATGTCTCTGGCAAGACAGAGCATCTTTTTAAATGATTTCAATTGTTTCTCTTCAGTGAAAATGAGCACCAGGGAGCCAGACCCCATTTAGCAGCCCTGTACAACGTGGCTTCCACTTATTTTGCATATTCCTAACGACTTGGCTGCATTCCTCTCCCCGAACCCCATGTCTCTCCTCCCCCTACCAGTTTGAGTCTTCAGTTTCTCAAGGAGAGATTTTCCCCAAATCGAAAAGGGACTTCAGGCAGGGGTAACCCAGCCCTGCAGGATCTTAGACACCCCATGGTGAGACAAGACTTGTTTTCTTGCCGAGGTTGTACATGGTCTTTGAATGTTGTGTCTGTGTCTCACCCTGTTCAGTCATGGGATGAGAAGACAAAGGTTGAGAGCTCTGCCACCACGGGTGGAAGCTTTGGGTGGAAGCTGGTGAAGGCTGGTGTTTCTGCAGTGATCACGTGGGACTAGAGAAGAGGTAGTGAGTCTGCAAGACGTTGGAGTGTGTATCGTAAGGCAGCCTGGTAAAAAGCCAATCGGCAACCCTTTTAGCAATCCCACAGCTAAAGCACACTGATTTTCAAGGTTCTCATGGCCATGCTTTCCACCAGAATTAACTTCTCTCTCTCCTTTTTCCGTATGCACACATTTGTCTATCTACCCCCATACACACCTATCTGGAAAAGCAGTCATATTCCTGACATTCATTCCAATCTGAATTATCCTATGACCCGATGCTGCTGTGATAGATATTAACTTTCTTTTAGTTTGTCTGCCTGGCTTTCTTTAAATAGTGGCAAGTAGAGCTTCCTCCTCTCATCACTCAAAAATCAGACAGTACACAGAAACTTTAGATTTTTCTTCCTGATACTCCCATCCACATTCTCACTCCATGCTAAACACTCCTCTGTGAGGCATTTTTAACCAAACATGTTGACACCTTGAAAGGGAGAAAGTAAAATAAAATAAAATAATAAAATAAAATAAAATAAAATAACTCCCCCCAAAAAAACCTCCTTTCTTAAATAGGGAAAAAAAGTCCCAATTTCAGGTTCATTGTAGGCATCTGAAGCCCTGTGGGATGAGTCATCTGCATGGTGTGGGGCACTGTGTACATGACAGGCAGGAGAGGGACCGCTCTCCCAGGGTGATTGGCAGGTCAGCTTAGCTCCAGGCAAATCTCTRCCAAGTTCCATTTTCCTCCTTCTGCTGCGTGGATGGGATGGGAGTGGATGGGGTGAGGATGCGGGTCTGCTGGCTTCTACTTCCAGGGGCTGATGTAACAGCAGGGCTCTTGGGAGTGGGGCAGGAGGGAGGGAGCTTCATGCCCAGCCCCTGGAGAGCAAGGCTCTTCCGACTGAGGTTCATGAATCAGCCTATCAAGCAAAGCACAACCTGTGAGCAGCACCCCTCTTCTTTTCTTGGACTTCCATGAAATCCAGGCAAAACTSGCTTATGGTATGCATCAGAGTCCGCCATTTGAGCACGATGCTATCGATGATCTTTTTCTGGTCTTAAATAACAGCGTTCTGTGATGATCAGCTGTATAAATGACATGGTCACCAGAAAATAAATGTATAAAAGGTGTGATTGCTGTCTAAACTATCACCCAAAGAGCACTTAGGAGAGTCAGCTGGAGTCAGTCAGACCTGACTGCTAAGAGGTCCTCTGCGACACTCTTATCTGTCATATGCCCAAAGAGATGATGACCAATTCAAAATATCAGTTCACCAGAGTTGTCTCCCTGTACCATCAAGGAAGGGATGTGCTCATGACACCAGGTTACCCACCTCAAGTAGATGGCTTGAACACAGCCTCTGAGACATTGCCTGGGACACTCGTCCTTTTCTTGGGCCTGAGCATCACAGCCATAACAACTAAGATAGGCACTGAGAGCGAGTGAGGGGAATATTGGCATCCTAAAAAAAACATGTCTGCAGGGYAGGTTCCTACCACCTTGACTGGGGACTAGAGACTGAATCCTTGTTCTTCCAACATATTTGAAGTCCCTGTATGAATACTGTTATTTACAAGCAAGGTTATTCTCAGGGCAGCTATCAAACACAGAACAGAATGCAAGCAGATTGCCCTGTTTACTAATAATAATTAGATTTCAAGGACTGTCCAAAGATAATCCAACTCTAAGTTACATTCCTGGCACATGGTGCAACCAAGATGAGGGTTGCCAGCTTCAGCAGGAATGGAGCACCAAGCACAAATAGAGCCTGAATGTGAACTACCTGTTCTGGAAAAAATGGGAAGGGATGGAAACAATGTGTGACCTGTCAGATACTGTGACTTCAGGAATGCGGCACTCAGCAAGTACATGGAATACTGCTTAAGCTATTTCTGTTAATTCGTGTCCTTCTATTAACTACTCACAGCCCATTTTGGCTGAAAAACAGGAGCCATTCGCTGTTGCCGGGGAAGTTTGGAGGGAGAAGAGCTGAAATGATTCCAAAGGAGACGTAGGAAAGGAATAATATTGCCTATATCTGTATCGTACTGAAAGAGTAAGTCTTTAGAGATGTCAGCATCTGCTGGTCATCCTTGCCAATGCACGCATATAGCTGTCTTGCRGCTCGGCTGTGTGAACGTCTCTGGCAACACCCTGATGCACCGGGGATGCTCGTGCAGTCCAAACCTTCTGACGTGGTGTTAGCTGACTTGCAAAATAGAGATAGAAGACTTCAATCTTTTGGGGGCTTCAAAGATAACAGAAATATCATCCCTACGTGATCTTTGTTTTCAGAGGAGRCTGATTCACTGTTCACTTCAAGTGCACCCCAAGAAAGCTTTGCAGAACAGGGGGAATAAGTTAAAGACTGACAAGAGAAAGTACTAGCAGAATGAACAAGTGAAGAGCAAGTATCAGGGCAGAGGGCAGATGCACTTGTTTAGAACAAGAGGACCTCAGAAGTAGACCTRACGTGAGGACCTATCATGCTTATAAGGGGAGTCTCATCAGCAGAGAAAAGGCTTTTAGTGCAGGTGGAAAGTCTGCTGACTGCATCCCATTTCCCCTATATGTTGGAGTTTGGGATTCAGTTGTGCTCACAAAATCTGCATGCCTCTCCAGCTCTCTGAACCAAGAACCACAGAGTTAAGCCAGGCATGAAAATCAGCCAAGATTTCCTGAAAAACATAATTAAAATTGAATCCCCACATTCTTATTCTGCCATCAAATGGACAGTCTGATTTCCTGAAAGGCTGGGCTTGCAACTCATTGACTTYGGGGGCAAATGCTGTGCTCAGTTCATGTGGCAATCAGGATATATTAGAAAAACTTGGTCTCAACTATTCTTTGTCTCCAGTCCCTACTTGCAGCTCCCAATGAAATGCCTTGCTGAAGTTGGGTAAATCTGGAGTATGTCTAATTAACTGTTATGGGAGGAGTCACTAGGTGGCAATGTTACCCATGCTCACCAGGGCAAGGTACTTTGGCCAGCACATGCAGGTTGTGTTTTGTTTTTATGATAAAGAAATACAGTTTTGCACCAGAGTTTGTTGTGCGGCAGTCTTCAGAGAGACGCTATGGCAGGCAGCACAGAATTTGTTCCCCTTTTTTGTTGTTGAAAGTAAATCCTTGAAAAGAACAAGTTTGGTGTGCAGGCTGGGCATTTTCGGAGCAGCAGGCTGATCAAGATCATTACTTTTTCAAGAGCAGGGTTCAAGTACAAAAACTAAATGGAACCAAATTACCCTGAAGTTCACCTCATGTAATTATTTCTTCACTGTGAGGACAAAGCTTCATTTTTCTGTACCCTTTATGCTGCATGTATTATAGTAAACTAAACAGGGCCAGGGCACAAGAACTGGGTCATTGGGTCTCCTGCATTGACCAAGGAGTCGAGTCCCCAGTCACCTCCAGCCCAAGCCAACCAGTTGATTCCCAGACTGTTCTTGGGCACGTTTTGGAAGCTAGCATAGACCAGGGGCCATGCCTGTCAGGCAATCTGGAGACAGCCACCCTGTCTTAGAAAGTAAGAGAGTTTAATCACAGATGTGATCATTCTGTGACAGTGGATCCAGGCCAGGGAATGGTCCCAGCTACATTTAATTTATTAGCGTCAACTTAGCCTTAGTGCCTGAAATGGAGCAAAGAAAAAGGAGGCAACCTTATGGTGGACACGTAGCGTATTCTGAGAATATAAAGCAAGACAGAAGGTTATTGCGTGATGTATACTGAGGCTCTGACCGTCTGCCTATCTCCCTTTGCTATGTGTTTTAAATTATGAAGCTTATCCAAGGTAGATTGAAGAGAGGCTGTGCTGCCGTCCCAGTTGCTGTCATCAGATGAACTTGATGTATCCCAGGAGCAGTTTGGTGGCAGGCTTATATTCCTGACTGAAGAAATTATTCCGTAATGAAATTAGATGAGGAATTTAGCTTTACATGGGGACCGCTGGTATCTGCGTCTCTACACAATGTAAATGTAAACTCCTGCTAATTTCTCCAAGTCCTGCTCTCATGACGGGGAAAGGGCCTCTCTCGTCCTGTTTACATTTTCCTAATTACCTCATTTGTTCTGTGTTTACTGAGGGATTGGGTTCTTAAGAGGCCAGCATGAGACATCACTATACTACCAGGATGGCCCTTGATTGAAGAGGCCCTGAGCAGACCTAAGGAGAGGATCAGATGGCAGAGATGGGGATATGCTAATTATCCACAAGAATGTGAGGGTTTTAAACACCAGAGAAGGAGCTCAGTCTAAGGGCATGGAAAGAGAGGGAAAATATCATGGAAAGAAAATCCAGACCATGCAAAAAGTGGGAAATAATCCCTACCTGTGCAAGCACGCCAACCAAGGGACAACCTCCACAGAGCACAGCCTGGGAGCCCTCTCCCTTCAGATTGGGGTCCCGCACACAGAGCAAGGTGTGTTTGAGTCTCCTGATGTAGGACAGAGAAGAAACGTGGTGCAGCCCTAAGCACATGCAACAACCTGAGTCTAGGAAGGGCAAAGCTTGCTGAAAGGGTACAGCACGGTCGGCCTGTGGCCCATCTGCTTCCAAGGTTGATCTGCATTAGCATGGCCATATTGGTTTTCTGGCCGCCTTGTGCACCAGCATTGCTGGCTCTAGGGCTAACTGCTGACAGCTCRGCCCCTGTGCCCTGGACTCTCTTTGGATGACATGAGCCACCCCAGAAACAGCTTCTTTGTGGCTCCCTGGCCACTTTCTTTCAGTGCAGTTGCCTCATCTTTGTTTCACCTTGCCCTACAGGCGTGAGATTCACTGGCTCAGCTATGAAATATMTGAGGAGTGGCTAGTTGTAAGAGGAAATCTAGTCCAGCCATATTCATGGTGGTTTGGGACATGGATGCCTTGGATTCAAGCTATAGGGTTGCTAAAGGCTTGTTGAGCAACTCTGGCTAAGTAATAGGGACAAGATTCACCAAGGGAAATGAGGTCTCACTGCACTCACTGGTGGTCCTAGCAGTTTGGCGGTGACTGGCTCTAGGAGTGAAGCTCAAAATTTGGGCTGAGCCTTTGTGGGTTTCAGGAGGGGAAGAAGACTCATCCCTGGACTGTCTGGTGCAGACTGACCCATGACCGCAGTTCTCAGGTCTCACACTTGACTTGCGGGTGGACTTACAGTGTCTCCACCGCAAAGACCTTGGCCTGGGCCTTTGCTGAACCTAGTGACCTTGACTCATAACTCGTGGTTTTCCTGGAGGGAGAGTGACAACTTGGTTCAAAGTGCCCGAAATAATGATGAGGCTCTCCTGCACCCTAYCAAATAGTGTTTCTGTAGCGTTGTGGTTGTTGTATGTCCTCAAACAAGCTATAAACATACAGAGCAAGCTGAAAAGTAGGAGGCAGGCTGGGGCAGTCCAGGTGGATAGTGTTGGAGGATTGCCTTGGGACAGTARGACAACTTGGTGCAATATGCGTCCACACTGTCTGTCTGGTGTGGAACCATGAGTGAATTACTGAATTTCTTCTCTTAGTGAAATAACTAGCTTTCTTCACAAGGGAAGTTGCCTGCAGTGTGGACAATCAGTGGACCAAGGCTCTGGAGCAACACAGGAGTTAAACGGAAAATGTAAACATATGTTCTCTATGTAGTGAAAGAAGAATCAACACATCCTCTTTGCATTATAGCCTTGACCTCATTACACACAAGAAATAAAAGATGCGGATTCAAGACTTTTTTTGACCTGAAGGAGATCAAACCCACAGCTACCCATTTTTAGAAGCATATTTTATTTTTGCTACTGCCTGGGAGAGATGGGCCACTTACACTGTCCTGAGTGACAGGCGACAGGTATGCGAATAGGTATTATGAACTCTGTGGATAGGAGACATATTCTCCTCATTAGTTGTACAAAAATATAGGTGGCTAACTCAGGACCATGAATCACAGGAGCCCAGCTCTTCCTGGAAATCCAATCCTTCCTTGCTTTCCTTCTTGTTTTCCAAGTCTCATGCAGCTGGCTAGGCTGTAGTTTCACTGACCAACTTGGCATAGGAAATAGTCAGCAATATTGCTCTGCTCTCAGCCACTGGAGCATAGCCAGGATTYCTGGCCCTGTTGTCCTCATGCATCTTGAAGAAAAAAAAAATCTCCATGCTTCCATTCCCCCATTTGTGGAAGAGATATGATCTGCACCAGAAGGGAACAAAGGTTTATTTCACAAGGATCCTGAAATGACGGGTGAGTTTTTCTTTTTTTTTTTTTTTTAAGCTGAATTCATTTTCTATCACCTTGGTTTCAGAATTCAGTCCTACCAAATGCCCCCAGTGACGTCTAGGAGATGACTACCTTCATGCCTGTTGAAGCCAATAGCTGAGCTCTTCAGTGAATCAGGACCAGAGTCCTCACCAAAATTCAGGACTATGCTCCAAGGGAAAGATTTACAGCTATACTAGCTAATAAAGCAATCCAGGGACCGCTGCCTGTGCCTACAGAAACATGGCACAGCATGGCTTCAATCCATTCAGCTAAGCAGGCTTTCCCCAAAACCAAGGTGGTCTCATTGTGTAGGGGTGAAAATCCCGATTTACAGCACATCAGCTATCCCCAGTGAGTATTGTCTGTGTGCTCTTACCGTGCTTTATGTGTGAGGTCCCTTTCACTGCAAGAAGACTAAGCAGCTTCATGTTATTTAGCATCAGTTGCCACCAGGTACGAGTGACCACAGAAACTAGTCTCCTGGAGAGTTTCTCTCGTCTGCATCCACATTCCCAGTGCTCACCGCATTTATAGGCAAATTACTAAACTAGGCAGTTTTACTAAACTAGGACTAGGATCAGTTTAAATCCACTTAGCTTAACGCTGTCTATGCAAACCAAAGCGATCAATTCTTCTGTCAAACCAAATCATCCTCTGCATAACACTGTTATTACTAGATCCCTTTAAACCTTAAACACTTAAAAACTTTAAAAATCACGGCTATGGTTAAGGTCAGGCACCTGCCTTGTGAAGTTAAGACCTACATCTGCTGGCTCTGACAGCAGAAGTATTAATAACCRTTCTCTTTGTGCGTGTTATGTCCATGCGTGCAGGAACACCAAGCGTTCACCTGCCTTAATGAAGAAGCAAAACCACCTTGACTCCTTTACTGTAAGAGGGGAGTTGTTTCCATGTTCCCATGCTTTCCAGCAACTCAGGTYTCTTTCCTAAGCAAACAGTGCACTGTTTGTTGTTAGCTTTGCCAGGAATCCCTCAAAATGCAAGCAGAGTGGAGCAGAACAAGAATATCAGTAGGAAAGCACAGGACAATAGCCTATAGGTCTGGGTGGGCCATTCATTCCAGTGATGGTAATTTTAAAGTCTAGGATCTTCAGGGCCAGCTCTCTGCTGTTGCAGTCACCACCTCATAAACTTAGCAAGTTCCAGGAATTCGTTTATTTGCTCCCCTTGGTCCAGAATCTATCTCACTGCTCCAGTAGTTAAAAAACATCTTCCACTTTCCAACCTAAATTTATTCATGACCAGTTTATCCCCATCTGTTCCGATGCCAACTCTGTCTTTAAGTTTAAATAGCTTTTCTCCCTCTCTAGTGTTTAGCTCCCATTCTATTTATAGAGTATGATCRTATCTTCTCCAAGCCTGTGTTTTGCTGAGCTAAACAAGTCGAGCTCTCTGAGTCTCCTAAACRGGGCACTCCCTTCCTCTGATGCTTGTCGATGCCCTTCTCTGCACCTGTTCCAGGTTGAATTCATCTTCCTTAAACACGATGAACTAAAATGGAACCTTGGAGTCCAGCAGCTTTGTACAATGCCACTAATAGGAACACCAGGCTGGAGATGCTCTTCGTGCAGAGAACTCCCTTTAAAAGTTATCATGCTCCATCTCAAGCTAGTTRCAGTCCTTCCCCTGCTACCTCTATTGGAAAACTGCTGCCTGGTCTCCACCATTATCTTACACACACACTTAGACTTTGCAGCTATTTTTTTTCTTGTGCCAAAATAGKCCCAGTGTTTTCCTAAAACAATGGGAAGTCCTTCACTTTAAGCATGCACAGTTTGGTCATGCTGAGGTCTTACTGGTGGGTGATGGTCATTTTGGGGTCAAGTACTATATAGCATCTTTGATCTCCTCTGCCTAAATGAGGAAATTCTTTCCCCCCAGTTTGTGGAATATATTCTTTTAGTGTTGCCGCCTCTTGCACTTTGGATATGGAAGGCCACCCTGCTTGTGTTAGTCCAGCTCTTCATCCACTCTGCCTCTTCTGCTCTTCAGGGAGTGAGCCCTAAGCCCATAGACACACGCTGCAGGCAGGTCTATCTGACATGCTATCTAAAGCGTGTTAACCCTGGAGGGAACTATTTTCCTTTCCACACCCAGGTTTCCTTAAAAAGGAAACCAAGCAGTTCAGTCCATATTAGAGCAAAATATGTGGTGTGGGTGATCTGTGGGGGCCAGGTACTTGAGCAGAAGAGAAAGGTACCAGTTTGACAATAGGGATGTACAATACTATCTCAGAGTTCCCTTCACTACCAGCAGACATCTCGCACGATGCTGAAAATGGGTGGAATTTGGAGATATTGTTTCCTCCTCCCAGTAAAACTGAAACCAAGTCCAAGAAGCCTGGAGGAGTTCATGGCATGAGTCCCAGGGATGGGGAGAAAATGCCATGGTCTTTACAGCTGAACCATTCACCATGACTCACTCCAGTGACTCATCAGAGCAAAGCYGAGTTCAGGAGTAAAGAAGGAAGAGCTCCCACCTTTTCCCTCAGTCTGGTCCCCAGAGCTATGTTGAACAGTCTCAGAATTTCTCATCAGGAAGTGGCATGAAAAGGACATTACAGGCGTTATTTCAAGACACTGCAAGGAATTTCCTTCTGCTTACATGGCAGGAACTTCTGTTCTGTCTGCTGCCACCATCATATCCCAAAACACCATGGTCACGGCACAGTGAGAACTCATCTGGGTTTACGTCTCCAGTTTAGAGACTGACAAACTGAGGCCCAGGTGGGGTTGACATGGTTCCCTGCCAGTGAGCCACCAGCAAAGGCAGGAATGCAATGCAGCCGTTTCTGGTCCCCAAGGTGGTGGACACCTTGAAACCAAGCTCCCAGCCTCATGGGSCAGGTTGCTATTAGTCATATCTTCTCAGCAGGAAGAATTCTGGAGGAGCATGTTTAGTGCTGCTGAGTCAGAGGGTCAGTCCCAATGCCCACCTTCCATGAATGAAATGAGAGGTGACCTCCCAGGCAGCCAAGTGCCACCGGCTGTCCTTGCCACCCTGCGTAGGAGAAATTTTCTAAGCAGGAGTCACGATAAGGGCAAGGTGCACTCTCTGAAGGGAACATGCTCATTAACTGTTAATTTTGCAACCCAAAATCTGACACTCACCAGGGGAATTTCTCTCTCTCTCTCTCTTTGGCTCAGGATGAGAAAAATTTCTTTCAAATTTTTTTTTTTTTTTTTTTAATGCTTCACTTGAGAGGCTATAGGCGATCAGGGCTATAATACAGGGAGCTCAAGGAAATTGCAAGTGACTCAAGAGGATGCAGAACATTTCACCTAAACAACTCAGCTCCTCACTGCAACATTTTCCATAGTCAGAGCCACATGGCTCTGGAAATCCCACCAAATGCTGAAAGGGATGGAAAGAAATGACAAATATCTTACGAACTTCTTGCTGGCCTGGCACTAGAAACAGTCATGGGCCAAATGCAGGTCACAGTGGATGCAGCCAGCTCTGGTGAAGAGCAAAGCAGCTAGCTCACAATTGCACTTTCAGGAATACAGGACTGGTTGAGTCCTCATGCGTTGCTCAGTTGTCTCTTGAGGAAGACTGTATCCAAAAGGTAGAGCAGAGTGGTTGAGATGTCTCCCATTTTTGCAGAAAGTCACAGGATCATAAGAGAAACAAGTTATTCCTCTATTTCTCCATCAGCAAAATGGAGAGCTGAGTCTCCACTGCCTTATGTAATGGGAAAGGGTCTGGAGCCAAATGGGGTGATTGGAAAGTGTCTGCAGRGACACCAGCGGAAAGGAGTATTTTCTTACATTGGAGTAGGGTTTAGCTTGCAGATACCTCCACTCTCAGATGGTGTTTGCCCACGCACAAGGTATCTAAGCTCCCATTATAGTCAATGGAAATCTAGTAAGTGGATCCTGAAGAGCGATCCACCTCATCCTAAAGCATATACCAGGTACTCTGCTCCATGCCTTTGTACCCCAGGGCATCACAGGCGGCCCTGGATGCCTGTGTCGGGGCAACTGAATCAACCCCAGACATCACGGCTAGTCACTGGCAGCTGAGAGGATACAGGAGTGCTTGTGGGTGACCAGGACAAACACAGTCTAGGACCTGGCAGGCAAGGTTTTCCCAGCTGAGTGATTAGGAGGAACAGAGACCAAAATGGGTTTGACAGCAGAGCTGATCAGACGAGCGTGTCCTTCTTGGATTGACCGGTCAGTGGTGTTCACCGCCGCTGCAGGGGAATCTGGAAGCATGGGGACATGGGGAACCGCAYTGCCTGGCAGACGTTTGAGAGCCTGGGGACTTGGCTATTCCCACCTCCGGTAACTGCACATTTCCACCAGGAGACCTTGGCAGCCAGCCTCAGCACAGCCTGTCCTCACCACCCGGGGCCAATGTGGGGCCGGTATGTGATCCTGCGACTGACAGATTCCACCAAATACACGTCAATAAGGTCCACAGCTCTCTTTTTTTCTTCTTTTCCCTCCTTCCTTTTTTTTTTTTTTCTTTTTTAAATATAACTTGCTGCATTAACGCCAATAAAAACTAGTAAAAAATCAGACTGTTCCCTGCAAYTTCAGTAAACTTGCCCAGTGTTGGAAGCCTCCCAGCAGGGTCATGAACTGTTTTCTATACGTCCTGTGCCTCTATTTTTAAACTGGCAGCTGGCACTCTGACATTCAWATTGCTCTTCCAAGAGGACGTTCAGGAACAGAGAATCACCTAAAACTTCATTGCTGTCACACAGCCCCAAGAAGCCTAGACCCAGGTGTGATCCTCAGCCTGACACAGGGAAAGACAGGATGGGCTCCAGAGACCTTACAAGTCAATAGGCAAAACGGTTGCCCCACAATGTTATCCTCACAGAGCTGAGAAGCCAAGGAGAGGCTAGAGGCCAGTTGCCCAAAGAAATGTTGGCACTTAGCTCCTATTTACTTCCATGGGTTTTCACTTCTGCATCTTCTCCGGGAAAGGATGCTCCCTTTATGAGAGGAACTAGCCAATACCTCCACCATATCTGAAAATGGACTGTGAACCAGCTCCTTTCTCACCTCAGGGACTTGGCCCCATTTAGACCAACCAAGTCAGAGGGATGTGGAGACAAAAACAACATCCTGACTCTTCCTAGCCTTGCAGGGCAAGAATGGATGGTGAAAGGAGTCCACTGTAACTCATGTAAAAACAACAGAAAAACTGTGTTCCCAGTAGCCTCAGAGACTAGAATTTGGTTCRGCATCATAGCAAAACTTCCCAATACCAGTTTCTGCTTCGGGGTATCTTGATTGAACTCACACATAATCATTTCCGTAGTGTTGAGATGCATGTAGGAACTAGACTAYTCACAATAAGGATTTTATCCCAAGCTTTCTTCCAAATTGTTGCAACATCTACCCATGAGTCTCCTGAGTCTCAGATGTTCAGCACCGTTTAAGAGAYATAGATGAGTTTCTGAGTAAAATCCTGACGTAATGTAAGATCTGAATCCTAGGAACTGAGTAGAGGAAAATTTATCTTCTGAATGCACAGGGAAATCAACCAGAAATCAGGAGCGAAGGAGCCTAGATGTTGGRCTTGCTCAGCAAAATGAAGAGAGGACAACCCGTTACCAGAGCTCTGGAGAGCAACATTYTTGGGGAAGGCAGAAGAGCATCGCTTACCCTCCRAGAGGTCATCATGGAGAGAATTACYGGGAAAATGCCTCARCATATACCTCTTTGCAATATGTGTGTGCTTGTGCTGGCCATTGGAAGCTAAGGCAGCATCATTTCTGTTTAGCAATTGATCTTCAGTGAGTTAAAGGTGTTGTAGCCAGAAGCTGAGAGACAGGTAAACACTATACATAGAAATCAAATCTGAAAAACTACTTTCCAATCCATCACCACTGCCAAGCGAGAAAAAGCAGAAGAGGATATGGGACCTGACTGAATTTCAGAATAGAACAGAACAGAATAGRTTAGAATAGCTCAATTGGAAGGGACCTACAATGATCATCTAGTCCAAGTGCCTCACCACTTCAGGAATTTTGAGGCTATAGCAAGACTTAATTAAAATGGGATACTGTAATGAAGATCAAGAGGATAAGTTAGACTAATATGCAGTGAAGATGAGTAGAGGTTTGCTAGCAATGATATCTGAGACCTGCCTTGAAAATTAATGTAAGAAAAATACCAAAATCATTTTAGGGAAAATTGTCTGGACTGAATTTACAGAAGAGAATGCAACTGACTTAACCATTGAAAATCAGACTGGAAGAGACCTGTAGGACTTGTCTGATCCATCCTTTAGCTCCATCACATATTCTTTCAACCATGAATTTATTTGACCCTTTCAGACATCTCTGAACTGCCACATTACCTTAACAACGGGTGATGTTTGCAGGCTGCAAAGCCAAAATAGGCCACCGTGATCTGTTACCCTGCTCTGACAAACACATGGCAAAGAATTTTTTTTCTCATTACTGACTGTTAAGGGCCATGTGTGAGGTGTTCTCAAGATACAGGGGAATATCTCARTTTAATAACCTAGGCTGTCTTTGATACCCTAACAGTCCCTAGCCTCTCTCTACTGTTAAAGAACAAGGACAGATTACTGATTTTGGCTCTYAACTCCTCTTCTTCGGTGCTGAGTTTGCAGAGAGCCTTGGGCTAAATTTRTGTCATTGAAATGCAGTTCCATAGACACAGCTTTGAGGAGCTGAGGTGCCACTATCTAACTAGCTGGTTAAACTCATTAGACTGGACAGAACTTGYTTGATGTTACTTTAGGATTCTTTGTCTTATCTTCTAATAGGTCCTTAGCAGCTCTCAGATGGGAAAAATTTACAGCATCTGAGCCAGTTGAGAAGTTATGTCAAGGATGCTTATTGCCTCTAGTTACAACACCAAGTCCTACACTGCCTGYTTGTGTTGTCTTGTTGACTTCACAATAATAGCACAGAGGAGTGGAGAAGGATGACCGAGAAAAGAAGACCAAGGTGTGCCAGGAGTAGGTGCCCTTGCAGGCAGCTTAAGGGTGGAGCAAGGGAAAGGTGTTGGGAAACAGAAAGACAGAAAATGGCAGCAGGGTCCAAACCATCATTAGCTCAGAATGCATGTGTACAATGCCTGTGCCTGTGTTTTCAGAGGCAAAATCTGGCRGGAGGCAGGGCAAGAAATGTGGCTACTGTGTGAGCAAATATAGTAAATCGAAGCAAAACTACATGTTGTCTTTGCAGAGTTTTTTGGCCTCTTCCTTACTCCAGCCCTGGGCCCAGAGTCAACTGGACTAAATCTCACCTCAGTCCTTGTGCCTAAAGTTTCCTGCTGGCTCACTCGAAGCCTTTGGAGGCACCTAGCCCAAAGGAACACCAGGCTCTGGGTCCTGGCTGGAACTTCAGCTGGATGAATCTGGGCTTCGATCATACGGAAGAGGAAGAGCCACTCATCAGTGAGAGAACTGGTGGCCATAGCTCAATGCGAATGCTTCTGCCATAAGGCCATATTAAACCGGGGGAARGGAACAGGTGTTGGTCACACAGATCCAAGTCTAGATGAGTGCAAAGTGGCACCTTGGCATGCAACTATCCGTGCTATAAATCATACCTTACTCACAGGGCACCGCTGAGCTTAGGAAACATGGTCGAATCAGTCACGCCCAGAACAAACTGGAAGGTGGGAGGAAATGTTTGTAGTTTTTCCAGCTCCACACACCCAGGGAATGTTGTTACCAATGATCCTGACCAATACGCTTTGGCCCGAAGGCCCATGTCCACAGGCAGTTCCCAAGATACACTACCTCCATTTGAAGGGTTGAACTACCGTGCATTTGTACAAGCAAGGGTATGCATGCACGTACAAACACAACAAAAACAGCCTTGGAGGCACATTATTTCCTTCTTAGGTCCACACCCAGGCTGACTCAGCCACTGCTCCATACCTTTTCCCTCTTTTCCTCCAAGAGTTGACACCAAATGTAGTTTTCTCAGCCAACATCTGGAGCTACGTGGTGCCTACTTCACTCTCCCAACACAACTACACAAGCGCACACACTCACGCACACGCTCCCTGGGACCTGCTTGAGTCATCGTGTCCCTGAACAYCCTCCTTGGCTGCAGCATCTGTACAGACAGTTATTCAAAGGTCAGAGACCCAGAGATGCTTTCTCATGCAGCAAACACAGATGCAGAAAACAATCCTAGGGAATGAGGGGTATCTACTAGAACTCTTCTGGGTCACTCTATCTATTTTTCCCTGGTTTAGCGTACCCACCAGTGCAGAAGAAGCCATGACCTCTATCTTGGTGCAGGAGCAATGAAAAGACACAAAGTAAGGAAAAGGGGGAGTATAAGATGATTGATTGACTGGGATCTGGTTTATTCTCTCAACCCYTACTGTTGGGGGGAAAGGAGAGATGTCTTTTTATCAGTCAGGGACTGTGTAGGAAAAACACAGACCACATGAAGAAGATTGCKGATAACTGAAGAGACTTTGCTTTCATAAACCAGTGAATCAGTACCATTAGCAGCAAGTCACCCGAGGGCAGCTTATCTAGGGATCCCCCTGACTGTGGTTTTCATCTCCCCAACCACCACTCACTGGGGTGGTGAGTTTAGCACCTCTGAGCACACAACGTCAGAATGTATAGTTTAGAAAGTGACTGGTAGTCTTTCTTTTGTCCTTTCTTCCCAGCCTAGATGAGAAAGGGCTTGATTAATGAATCACCRTCTGTGTGTTTATGCATGGGAAGATATGTGGAGACGTGGGTGTGCCGATAATGAGGGGTGTGATACAATTGCCTGTACCACGTCCAGTGCTAGCCAAGAAGCCGTGGGTACCCCGAGTACCCCGGGTACCCRCACAGGACTGGTAGGAACAACGGAAACTCCTGGGAAGCCTATGCTCCAGCGATAGCTGCAGACCAGCGGACTATCTTAACGGGGCAAGTACTGAATTGAGCCAAAGGCATTTGCTTGAGTTGCTGTTTTCCAGGAAAGTGAGACAGTGTCACTGATCATATTTTTTGCTGGTGAATAATCAAATTGGGTTGCTTTGAGAGATTGTGATGAGGGAATGTGAGGAGAGCCTTTCAGGGAAAGCAGGAGCACATGCATAYGCTATCTGAAGAAAGCAGAGTTTGAACGGTGATAATCCCTGCCCTGTATTATTCTCCTAACGCTGCAAAAACATCTGAGGTTGCTTCCAGCAATTCATACTTATGTGATTCAATAGACCAGCTGCCCACCCTACCCCTCTGCAGAAGGTTTACCTGCCTGTAGCAGGGTCAGCAGAATCAAACCCATGCAGCCTCCTTAGCTGTAGAGCTCACAGAGCAGCTTCATAACTCAAACCACCATTGAGAAGGTGCTTCACTTCTGCCAACCCTACTAAATAATCAGAAACCTCCGGCAGCAGAGAGTGTGAGGTGGTAACCTCTTAAATCACCCCCATGTGAGTTGCCAGAGCTTGTCTGGAGAAAACCTACAGCTACCTTTCATTGGCAACTTGCTTTCCAGTCTCAACAGAGAGGCCAAGGAATCAAGTGGAATAAGCTACCTTCTGTCCCTCTCAGCTGGTTTCTCCAGGTCAAAACCAAACCCCGTTGGCAGGCAAGTGAAAAAAGAAAGTTAACGCTCTGGCTGCTGGCACATTACCTGGTCTGTGGATACACAGAGCAATTCAATCTGCAGGGCTGTCTTTCTGGCACCTCTCGCAAGCCCTAAAAATTCAATCCACAGTGAGAAAGAAAACAGAGCAGGGTTTGTTTGGTTCTTTTCCCTGTTGTAGGAGAGTGTGGGACAGTCACTAGGAAAGGAGACGTTTTTCGTGTAGGAAACAAAGACTTCTGCCCTGCATAAGGCAAGATGTACATACACCACATTTCTCCCTCCCTGTTTGGCTGACAAAACCATGTATTTGCATTAATTTTGCAGTGGGAAGAGGTTTGAAGCAAACCTTAAGAAAGTGCCTAAGGGCCTGAAGTAGACCTTAAGAAAGTGCCTAAGGGCTGTATCTAGACTGCTTATTCTGGTATTGAAAATGGATTTAGATTAGAGTGTGGGAGACTCAACCCAGACACCTTCCGATTTCTACAGTCCAGACATCTCAGCAGAGACAGTCACCTGCAACTTCTGTATATAGGACATGGAGAGAAATAAGTAGCTCTCAAAAAAATGGTTCATCTCACCAAATCCAGATGATAAAATTTAGGATCCTGTGCTGGGAATGCCTACTTTTCTCCGCTGGCTGTAGTTGGAGCACRGGGTGCCTTGTTCTGCTGTAGAGGAGAGTTACACTATAGTCTCCAATGTTGCTCAGATGCCTACTAATGTGTCCAAGCTCAAGAGAAGAATAAGCCGTGCAGAGCACCTCCTGCTCAGGTTTGCCAGAGTCTGGCTCCCTGCCTGTTCAGTCAATGGAGAGAAAGGGTCATGTTGCTTGCTTGAAACATCTGTAATAAATGAGGTGCTTTCATTCCTTACCTCTCTCCACTGGCTGTACAGAAAATTAGGCTCAGAGAGTAGGTGGTCTGAATCCCTTCACTCTTATGAATGTGGTCTCTTAAGAGGCAGCTCAAACACAGCTTCAAGTGACATAGGCATACTAGTCAACTTGAAAGAGAGCTGTGCTCTGAAACCACTTCAGTTATATCTATATAAATCTATATCTACATGGGAGTACTCAGGAGAAATGAAGAGCAATCAGAGAGAGGTGTGGAGTTAGCATGCATATTAGTCAGAACACGTTCAATCCTGGTTTGGATTTTTCCTAAACAAATAAAGCACATTTATCTTTATTTAGTCACACCAAGCCTGGAAAAAGGCATATCTCCCTAGCTGGAAATGYGAACCTCGTTTTGTGTGAAGGCCTGGATCCAACATCTTGGCGTCTGGGACCAGCTACACTCAGCAAAAAGGACTAAAACAGAGATGCTGTAGAAGTGTATTATATTGGCACTTATGTTACTTTATCGGTCGCTGCCGCTACACTCTGCTACCCGGTACTTGAGATGTGTGTCAGCTGGAAACAGCACAGCTGTCCTCCCACCACACTGAACACGGGACAAGCAGCTGTTTTCCTTCGGGACTCCAGGCAGGTACATCAGCACAGCGGTGTGCTGGTCTTTCTGACTTTACTGTTTTGGATGGGCTCAAGAATCTCTGCGCTATTTGTCATTATCGTGCCCAGAAAGTCACAGAGGTCTATGGGCAAGAGGAAACCGCTCATCAGTTGGAAGAAATGTAGAAGAACCATACCTCTGCTATCAAGGGCTGTTGATCTGAATTGGTGATTAATGTTGTTGCATTGCCCCCACATCCCCAAAATTAAAATTTCTCCGTGTCCTGAGCCATAATTTCTCCCAAACCCCACAGTTATGCATATAATTAAAGCCTGCTTTAGCATGGAGACCATACGGAGTTAGTGTAGCAAACCAGGCGTGCTATTTTCCACAGCCTGTGTCCCACCAGGACACAGCATGGTTAACATTATGTCTGGCTTCCTCTGACTTTGCCAGGACCAAAAAGTTCAATAGCAAGTCTCTGGCACAAGCCTAGACTTAGGGTCAAACTTGCCCTGGGGTCTGCCAGCAGATGCTGTACGTGTTTGGATTCCACGTACATTGCAGAAGCTGTAAAGCAGTTTTGTCTTTTCCAAGTGTCAAGATCTCCATCATCCCTGGCAAAAAGGAGGGCAGGTAACAGAGCATTTCTGGAAGTTCAGATGCTTTATCAGTCAGGGCTTTAAATGAAGACTAAGAGGCTTTCACCCTTCAGCCATAAAAATCCATGAAACTATGAAAATTCAGTCAGCTTGACACCCTTATCTGAAAACTGAGAAGAAATATGCGTAAAAGTGTTGCGTTGGGGCCTGAAAAAACTGGCTTCATTATTAGTTGCTGACTGCCAGGCATTCCTTCACATGAACAGGACTGGATGCTCCTGGTAATGGCATAGAGGTTARTGTCCGTTTCTCTCATGTTATTCTTGTGGTTTCAGATTAACTGGGTACACCAGAAGCAAGAAACATCAAAATACTGACCAGCAGCAAAACTGGTTTTCTGAAGCACCCCTGCGGCAACTGATGAGTGAAGCCAGTCTCTGAGAAAAAGGCTCAGTTATTACTAGCAATACTTCGTCTTACAATATCACACTCCGGCTCCTTTGGCTGAAGTAGCTGTTACAGTAAGTGGTACTCAGTGAAACTAATTGGTTGGCTGGTGTGATTCAAGAGAGTAACTCCTGTGTCTCCTGCATTACGAGTGATTTTCAGAGAAGTAGTGTGACTGTTCTTCCAATTCTTTACAGGAGTCATCGGCAATAAACTAAATTTGAGGGGATTACTTGGAATGCAAACCCATTGACATGGAGGTGGCCGTTTCTCATGCTGCCTGCTGTTGTCATGTGGTGGCTTGTAATGTTTGACTTGGCTTCCTTGAGCAAGCCCAAATCCCACTGTCCTCATCAAGGCATTCTATGGAGTCATAAAAAGAAGATCTGGAAAAGACTAATTAGATCATTTTGTCTATTCACCCTTGGCCAACATAAAGTTGTTCCCTACTATATATTCCCCCAGGTTTTCTTCTGAATGACTCAAGTCCAAGGGCTTCCACTGCTGTCCTCCACAAGCTGTTCCACAGCACTTTAAGTTAAGGAGCTTTTCCTTCTGCCTGTTTTCCATTACTTGATTTCACGCTGTGACTCCTATTTCTAATTCCTTTTCCTTTCCTAAGTAATTTGTTTCTCTGCTTAGTCCTTTCCTAGTATTCCTTTTTAGACATAGGACTCAGATGTCTGGGAGAGATATTATGAGATCTTCCAGTCTGTCCTCTGCTCCCACTTTCTCTCTGCCATTTTTGGTAGATGTGGCTCCAGCATCCTCTTAAAAGGATGGAGTAATGGAGATGCCAACCCTTCTTCCAATAATCTATTACTGTGCTTTGCAACCCTTAGTCTCAGGAAGGTGATCCTAATGGCTAACCTAAATTTACCTTCAAACTTTGAACATAAATAATTTCCTCTCTCTGTGTAGTTTCTTAYATATTTCAAGTTTTCAATTGGGTTCTTCCTTCACCCTTTTCTTTAGACTAAGCTCATTTGATTTTTACTCCTAGGTCAYCTCTCTAATCATCTTCTTCATGCTCCAAATGGACTCTCCAGTTCATCCATATCTTTCTTGCGATGGATTAGCCRATACTGACTGGGGCAGAACTGTTTCATTCCACTGGAAGGATATATTCCTGCTAGTACAACTCAGTGCAATACTAATCTTTTTTTTACARCAGCAGGAATTTCTTGATTCGTGATCAGTTTGTAATCCATCATAGCTCCCTCAAAGCTTCTCTGCAGAACTGAGACCTGCACAGATAYTCTCCATTTGACATTTATCCAGGCAATGAATCTTGCTCAAATATAGTCCTTGCACATGACTCTCTTAAATATTGTCTGCTTTTTACATTTAGACTTTTACTGCTTGGCTATGAATTTGCTGCCGGGGCCAGGAGAGTCCGAACTGCAGGCTATGATTGCAGCACACAGATTTGCCTGGTTCARTGGCCTCTCCTAAAGAAGCTCAGCAATGAGCTCAGCAATCAAGTCCCTGTGAAGAACTGATATTTCAGGCAGAATAACAGCATCGTTACCAAGCTTGCTTTCACTGTATCTGGATGGGTTTTGCCATAAAAAACATTAACACCACTTTGCATTCGGACCCCTGCGCGTTCCATCCACCACTAACAAATGGCTAATTACCTACAAGAAATCTCTGCTGCTTCAAACGAAAGGCACATCCACAGTGACAAACTATTCTCCACTACAAATCATTAGGCTGGGTACAGGAAATAAAGAAAYGTGGGCAGGGAAAAGCTGGAGATACCACGTAAGACGAGGGGGTTGCATGAAGTCACCCAGGGCAAAACGTGTAGAGAACTGGCCTGCACAGGGTAAGTTGGAAAAGTGTTATTGCTAGTGAAGACCCAGGAGAAGAAATGACCCCGGTTTGACTTGTGCATTCCAAAGATGAACTTGCAAAAGCTGCCAGCTTAGAAAGGAAACATCTTTTTCCTTTCAGACAGAGCCCTCCCAGGTACAACAGCTCCCGCTGCRCCACACCAGAAAATACAGATTCTCCCACCAGCCTAGCTGGTATCGAGCAGTCTGTCCTCGCCTKCTTCCCAGCCCCAGCAGGCACGGGGCCACGGGCCTCAGCAGCAGCCTCTCGCCCTCGTCCCGGCAGTCCTCGTGCCCAAACATCCCAAATCGCGGAGCCGGCCCAGGGCAGTGCCGCTAGCCCCGCGCGTGTTCAGACGCCGGTCTGCCAAGATGTTTGTGGAGTTAAAGCAAACCAAATAGTTCACCTACCTTCCAAAGGACATCACCAAGTTAAAAACAGATGGAGAATGCTGGCGATGGAGGGATGTCTTTTTTTTTTTTTCTCCTTTTTTTTTTTTTCCCCCACTAATGATTCAGAAGGCCAGTAACAGCATTCKAGCCCTGGCTTTGGACCAGCATATCCTGTTGAGTCATGGCTGATGTCTGCACTCTAATCTTAACACATGTGGATGGGCTTGTTAGAACTTGTCATCCATCCCTGGCTACCAAAATGTCCTCCTGCTCGACCTACCCCACGTATTACACAATATAACTTTGATGTTTGTGCATGGCGGCATATGTACAAACGTGTGAGTGTGCTTTTAAGAGAGCAAAAGTGTACGGATGGGAGAGAGGTGCAGAAGTATCTATAGCTGGAAATACAACGGCCTAAGGAAGCAGAAAAGCAAATTGCTCTTTTGTTGCCCTCTCCCCTGTCGCCACTTTAAAAAAAAGTTTAAAAACCCCCAGTTGTTTCAGCCAGAAAGAGAGACTTTGAAGGTTTCAGCGTTTCTCAGTCAGGGTCTGTCACTGGTCTTTTATACAATAGTATCAGCAGTATTTTTTGACCAAGCTGGTTTCTACCACTGGGTGATACTATACGCCCATGAACAAGATAGGAATTAGGGAAAGCTAGTGATGTTGACTAGTTAAAATACTATCAAATACTGACAAAATGTTTAAGTGTTAGGCAAGTGGGTTTTAACCTTTATTATTATTGTTACTTGCTGATCCCCAAAAATTTCCCAGTGGAAGGACAAACCCACACATAGTAAATCCGAGCCTCCGCCTAGCACAACTTCACACTCTGAGTTACATTTTTTAAAGTTAACAATAGTCCACAGACCTTTCCTGCCTCTCCCCCTGYGGAGGACCAAAGATCACACATTTAAAACTGATGTTCTGGGCAGATAGACAGATAAGCAGCCAAACAGGAGAATGTATCAATGAGATGAGATTAGATTAGGACTCACACTGCAAAATTTACGTGCAGACCCTCCCCGCTTCAGAAGTACCCAGATGGAGGATTTTGCTTGGCCTGTGTTATAAAGATAAAGCACATTTGCAAATGCAGATCCAGATTGAAGTTCAAACAGTCCTAACATTCAGGAATGTTCTGATTTGTGGTTTTGGTTTCAGTCCACATCAAACTTTAAAACGAAAGATGAAGAGAGATTGCTCTCGAGATAGCAGGAGATAGACTGATGTGACCAGGGCTCTCGTATTTTGGGCAGTAGCTGAAACTCTCCAAAACAGAATTTCCCTTTCATGTGCAAAGCTACAGAACAGTTAGCACTTTAAAATTTTTTCCTGGTGAAACGCTGGGAGACTTGCCATTGACTTCAGTGGAGTTTGGATTCCCTCCTAAACATTTAATCCTCCATATGGGGTAAGTATTTTTCATACTTTTTTGCAGATGGGGAAATGGAAAGGAATCACGTTGTAGCTGCTCGCCCAAGGCCAAAGCACGGTCAACGCGAACTCCAAATTTCCTGGTGCTGAGCCCCGTGCTTGRACCTTGTGCCACGGTCTTCCTGCAGAATAGGACGCCGGAGGCCACACACAGTGTGCGTTCCTACGCTCTGCTCGTTGCTTTCCTGGACCCAGGAGAACAAGCTCTGCCTCCTGTGCCTGTCTTCCATGGCAGCCTGCTAGCCAGGATGCCATCCAGCCCTAAGGGAGGGCAGCGGCAGAGTCTGTACACAGGGACAAAAAGTGTCCCCCAAACCCCTTCTACAGCATGTTAAAGGTTTGAGTAGCCCCTTACCATTTCTCCCCGGATGAAACAGAAAATGATAGCGTACTGGGATTAAATCAGGCCTGTGCTGGACTGAAGCTAAACATCTACACTGCCTTTCTTCTGGCARAAGGGTAAGACAGTGGATAAGGTTCCAAAATAGCTTTGTGGTAGCCCGGGGTGCTCCCTGCCTTCTAATACCAAAATAGTTCTCTGGAGGTGCCTAGYCCCTGTTCGGTCCATCAGGAGAGTCTGGGAGAACTAAGTACAATATAAGCAATCCAGACAAGGWCTGAGTGAGGTGGGATGAATCCACAGCCTGCAGAAAGTGATCTTGATGCAACCCAGTCCTTCTCTGCTGACTTGGGAGAGAGCTAGAGCCCTGGCAGAATAACCCCTGAATTGTAAATGGCTTCTTTTGACCCATTTGTCATAGAAGATGCCCAAATCTCTCTTAAATACCATAACGAGAAGCCTGTACATATCTCTTAGATACTACAGTTATCTAGAAAGAAGGGAAAAGAAAGCCCTTGTGGGTCAGGCTTTGTCTTAGCAGTGCCCCAGTAAATTTATGGGAGCAGAAGCAACGCATAAAGTTTGACAAGAACACAATGATTAACCTCCAGGCCTCTCTTCAATCCCCTTCCACAGTAATGAGGTCTACCTAGATACTGATGAGAGCTACAGCCATGAAGCAGGGAGATGAATACATCTCGGAGGGGAGGACAGTGCACAGAAGGACAAGGAGGACTGTTGGACCTTTGATAAATCCCTCCCTTCTCCGTGCCTCAGTTTCCCAAACTGTAAACTGGGAATGATGAAATCATCTGGAAACAGTTTTGAGACCCAGTGGTGAAARAAACTAGGTGTTACTTGTTGCTAATATTATACTAACAGTTCGTCTCCTCAGTAGCACTAACGGATAAAGAGTAAAGGGCACCATGCCAGGAAAATGCTTCTAATAACACAGAAGTGCCGTGAGCTTTTCAAATAAAACTCTCACTTGGGAACCAGTGTGCCCAGGAGTCCGCAGCTCTCTACTGAACAGGCTCCTGGCCTCCAACCAAGTGCCTGGGTAAAGGGTCCCAGCTGCATGCGGAGGAGCAGGTGAGGAGGGAGCCTGGTGAACCCAACAGCCATCTGACCGTGCGGCTCAGCACCATGCAAACACACGGAGCAGGCCAAGGGCAGTAGCACTGAGCACTCGACTGGAGCAACAAATATCTSAGAACATTACAACATCCAGCTGTGCCCTGAAGAGGTATTGGAAGTGCATTTCGCAGACGCTTAGAGTTGGCTGTGTGAAGCCAAGGGATGCTACGCAAGAATTGTAATGCACTGGCTTGATACGCTAAAGACATGGTCCACTATGTCAAAATCAGGTTTGCAGTGGCTTAGTCATGCGTAATGACTGTGATATTGGGGGGTGYCCTTTCACATCAGAATGAACAAATAGCAGTTGGTCATATTCAGACGACATGCTAGAATTGTCAGGATTATCATCGTGACTCCTGACACGTACAAAATGCAGTATAAATTTGGTCATAGAGGGAGCCTTTTAGAAGGTATCAAGCATAGCCTCAGCATTTCATCTGCATCTTGACCCCATGAGACAGAGGCAAAGACTGTCAAGGTGCCAGACTATGGCAGYGGTCTCCAAGTGCATAAACGCAACATACACAAACCTGGTATGGCCTGGGACACAGCCCAGACAATTCAACCCCTCTGGAATTGCGCTGAAGCCATGTATCATTTATCATCACTACATGTTCTTCTTGCTGTCCTGAACGTGGCCAAAAATATACTCATGTCTTCCATTTCCTGACCTCGTTTCATTGTCAGGAAATGTCACCATGTCTTTCAAGACAGATCTCAAGGAATCACAGCCGTGTCACTACATAGGTCAAATGCCAGTTAAAATAATTCCAGCATCATGTGCAGGCACACAAGTCTCACCATACTCCAGTCTCCCAATTTCCCATGTTTGGATAAAACAGCATTCTTATATGGAGAAGGTGGTGTGATCTGCTTTGAGATGAATTTCCTGTGGTTTATCAATGAACCCGAAGAATTGCCATTGGGATGTGCTGTAAGCACTTTAAATAGACAAATTAAACTACGTGGCTAAAGGGATCAATAATTGGGTTGAATCCCAACCATCTTGGCAACAAGTGAAAAGAACAAGACAACACTAGTAAGGATATGGCTTAGATAATTTAACCTAAAGAAGAGTTTCTGAATTTCAACCAGATTCATTTGTCTTAAGTCCCTATACACTTATCAAGATACCTAGTGTAGATCTGAATTCAGACACCATTTCCTCTCAGTGAAGAAAGAGAGAAGACTACAAAAGCCAATTCAGACTTCACATAGGTTTCAGCTGCCTTCTGCAGAGCTCTTTCCATCAAGTGGCAAAGGAGATGAGGTCAGTGAGGCTTCTTATGTCAGACCCTCCACTGACTGCCTATGGTTATACRGGATGAATCAGGGTGAAATGAAGCCAAGCCCAGATTTTTTAGGCTGTTAGAAAAGGAGCCAATGTGGACTCAGTGATGATGGCAACAGAATATCACTTCTGTCTCAAGATAATAGCCTCAAAATAAGGAAGGGAGCAGAAGGAAACAAGCTTTTTGAAGCCAGCACCTTTAACAGTCATGCCTGATGATATGTGGGTTAGAGGATCCCAGCTGMTATAGCTTCATATATAATATAAAATATCAGAAGAATATTTAATTAAATGTAGCATATTTCAGTCTTCTTGTACTTTTCTTTTTTTTAACCTAGCTGAAAATACTTCTCTGAAAGCTTTGGTGATGAATTATGGACTTTCAAAAGTTTCATTAAAAGTTTGTTTTGTTTTAAATTGCCCAGACTTTTTGCTGAAAGAAATTCAAACTGAAGCCAATTGCTCCAGTATTTGACCTAGAGTAAAGTGCTTGGTTTGATATTTTGTTTTGGAAAAAAAAAAAAAAAAAAAAAAAAGGAAGAAAATACTAATTTACATTGGTTTAATAAAAAATGTGGTTTTGAACTACTATACTGAGGGGAGTGATGGAATAATATTTCAGGAGGGGGGAAAAGTGAAGTGCATGGCTTTTTCTGAACTGTTCCACCAGACGAGAGATAAAATACTCACAGCTTACGTTGTTAAGTCCAAAGCAGCCATGGGGAGCACAGCAGGAGCTCGTAGTCCAGTTCAGACGTACCTCCTTTAAATTCATTGCCAAGGAAGTAGAGCTTTTAAAAATGGTAGGTCAAAATGGATTGAGATCTTCACCTTTAACTTTGAAGGTAATTCAGCTCTGAGCAGGAGAATGGACTGGATAACTCCAATGGTGCCTTCCAACACARATTTTTCTTTGATTTCTGAATGACAGGTGATGAAGTAGCTCTGAAAATTCTTGATATTATAGTATGTGTATGCCAGGAGAGGAGATAGAACTTTGACCTGGAGGAGGGAGCTCTTTTCTGGTCAAATGGCCATGACCCCTGGTATGAAACTCCTCCAAGCCTCATTAGGAACTCACAGAGCAAATTTATGGTCTTTTCTGGTCTGAGCAAGCCCTGTATTTGCAGATGGTGGCTGCCTGAGTCGCTGTCAAACAGAAGGCAACAGATGCAAGATGAAGTCATGGTTTTCTCTTGTTTGGAGGACAACTCCACTGGGGCTCAGCTGTGTACTGGTGTCATGGTTTCTATCTATCCTGGGCACGGAGCCAGATCTGAGTCTAAAATGTTCCAAAACGGCCACTGGTTAGAGAATAGGAGCCCAAAACATGTAGACACAACAAGACATGTAGTAACTCACAAGAAGAACAATCTAACACCGCCAAAATTTATTTAGAAAACCATACAATGAAATTAGCTGCTGTCGCTTCATRCTCCTGCTTCTGCTATGTTGTCGTGAACTCCCATGTCTCTGCTGTGTTATCCTGAACGCCTATGTCTCTGTTAGCCCCATYAGATTTATCCATTCTTCCTTCTTGGACTTGATAGCACCAAGTGACAATGCTTCCGTCCAACACGCCACCCTCTTCTCCRCTGGCTTTGCTCCAGGACTGAACTGAAGAGGGAGAGACGGACACTGCTGGTAGGAAATTAAAAAACTAAATCTGGCAGCTGTTGAGTGTTTCCTATTTTGCCAGCACATGGCCAGGTATTATGATCGATGAGCCACCACTGTTCCCATTTGAAAGGAGAATATATAGACTATTTATAGGTCTTCTCATGAGGCAGGACAGAAACTTAATTTGCTGGGAACTACTATGACCAACGCAAGTAACTTCAAACTGATAACCCCAACCCACGGCATTGAAAAGACTGGTCAGTCTTGTCTGAATGTATATTAGAGATAATGTGCATAAGAATCTAATTTTGAAAGCCCTGTCCCACTCTTGGCCCATTAATGACGCTCTTTGGTCCTGTTGAGATGCCATTTGCTGTTGGGTTGGGGATCTAAATGCCTTTACGTGCACAATCAGCAGCAACGGGCGACGAGAGCTGGGTAACGCAGCTCTGCATCACTTTAGGCTAGAGGCTTGCGCAGATGAGTGCAATTACGTGTTCTGGGATTCTCCTACTGCTTTTACCTATTATTGATGTATTGGAATTGTATTAGTTGCTGAAGGCTTTGSCAGTGTACCAAAGCCCCAAGATACCTGACACACCCAAAAAATGGGTCCGATCTTGAGAACCTCAGGTAAGTCACTCCACCTTTCTAAGGCCAGGTTTCCTTGTCTGAAAGAAAGGTGATTAATTATTAAGGAAATCATAAGTTTAGTTTCAACCAGGGACATAACAGGGAACTCCTGCCCTGTAAGAAATTCTCTTACGATGAAATTTAAACTTTTGCTCCCTCCATATGTGAGATTACACAGAAATATGCTCCATATGCAAATATTTAACTTTTTCATGGAAAAGAGAGGAAATACGTTGGCTCTGAAATACTTCAGAGAAAAACATAGTGTTTTGACATTTCTGAATCAGACAGTTTTGTTTTGCTTCATTGAACCAAAATGAAAGTTTGCACTTCAGCTTAATCCAGGGTGCATTCAAGTTCTGTAGAACAGTCTTTTGAATGACTTTTCCTTAGAAGCCAAGGGGCAGACAGGATGCAAACCAAATCCATCCTCTCCCTCTTTCTACCTCCAGCAAAACAAATTTTATGGTCTTGAGCTTGCTGAGCTGATTTTGCAATGCAGGGGAGGGACTTGAAGGGTGCAGGAGTTATAACACATTTATTCTTGTTTCGCTGTCCATGGAGTGTGAAAGAAATGAAGGTCATTCCAACGGAAGGAACATAAGGTATCGAAGAAATGCGTCCATAATAAATACCAGAAGGAAGATGAGAAATTGGTGTGAAACCTATTAAGAGGAACCATTGAAGATGGATGATTTAAAGGAATGGGCTTGTAAGAATAACATTTAAAAGACAGCAAGCATATTCCTGGTCCACATGATGACTGGGAGCAGAAGGGAGAGCAGAGCAAGTGGGGACTGCAGTCATTCACAGCAAAGTGGTCTGATTTGAAGAGTTAAGGYATGCCCACCATCACAGCATGGGCACTTCCAGCCCTCCGTAGTGGCAGGGTGGGACCCCAGGGCTGGGTTTCTGCCCGTGCCCCTGCTTACGCACAGGTATTGAACGCCCACAGGGCAATCTCTCCTGCATGGGAGGAGAGTTGCCATCATGGGACTAGCGAGTATCCTGAAGCATCACTCCTTCTACTGCATGGAAAGGTTGGATAGTGTTGCTCCTGGTTCTGACCCTAACAGAGGCCAGGTGGGGTGAAGGTGTTCATGGGACTTCCCAGGAAAGTCCTCCCAGATAAGCAGCATTTAAACAATGAGGAACATAAAARTGGGTTTGATCATGGGCCTCGCAGAGCTGGGAATGACCCACAATACACCTTAGAGCACCCCAGTGCAGCCTGTGTGGCTCTCATGCACTCCACAGAGCACACAGATCTGCAGCCTTCACTTTTTACACCTCCTTTCTTTTACTCCAGCATGTGCCTTCCACGTAAGGTTGGCAGCTTGGCTATAGCTCTTTACCTGGCGTCCGTTAACTTCCATCCAACTTTGTCCTCTTSACGTTAGTAGAGTAGAAAGGCTACAGTGGAATAAGAAGCCCATATATAATCCAAAACTAAAGTAATGACAATGCTGTGAAATATCTTGCCAGTTACGGGAAATGGTCTTCTTCAATATGGTCTTTTTCCTTGGAGCAATGTTACATTTTACCCCACTTCCCACCAGTAATTACTGTGGGATGTAGATACTTTTATTTTACTTCTCGGTCTAGATTCCTGCAGAGCAGAGCACAGCTGCTTCACTCCAGCAACAGGCAAGGCAAAAGTACATCCATTTTTCAAAGGATTTATTTTCTTGCTTTTTAGAAGGGGCGCTGAGGACCTTAGAGTCTTAAACTTTCCTTTGATACAGCAGGAAGGGAGGGGGTCTTTCTACAGGATCTCACTACTATTCAGAGGCACTCACCCTGCTGGTCAGGTGGGATTTTAATGCTCCAACGCTATATATAAATGTGAGATTGTTATCTAGGAGGAATGAGCCAAAACGAAGCAGAGGAAACTTTCAGTGGAATTATCAGGAAATGTTCCTCAATGGTGAGACAAACTGTCAGCCTGCAAAGGAGTCTCTTGGGGAGAAGGAGTGATTTTCCCCTCATGAGTCATGTTCTGTTGAACTGGACAAAGAAGTCAACAATATACAGGAGGGAAGGGTCTTGTAAAGGCGGTCAGGTTCATGGGTTTGCAAGGGGTATGGCAGCAGATGCTACCATCCATTCTGCCAGTTTAAACATGTGTCATCAGCAAGGACAAATGCAAGACCCTCAGCGTTAGTCCCGTGTAACCCACTAACCTAGGCAAAAGGTGTCAATCCTAGTAACTGAAAGCAGTTCTGTTTTCATGTGCAGATCTGGGGATTGCTGGCACCCCTCAAATCAAAGACTGGATGGATAAAGCACAATCCACTTTACACATGAGCGGTTTATTTTTTTTCTCCCCCCCAAAAATAAGTAATGAAAAYGAGAATGAAATTATTAGGTTGTATTACAAATACACAAATACACCAAGTGGGAATTTTTTTATTAAAGCTMTAAATAGCCTTGAGCAAGGGATCTAAATGAGGAAATTACAAGTAAGACCCAGAATACCCTTGGATGGGATGCAACTATTAATATTACTTTGTTGATTGAGAACTTTAGGGCCAAATGMATTGATAAATGTCCCAAAATGCCTGGTTCATTTAAAAGCCTGGCGCACCCTTTCTCCACGAAGATTGCTCCAGTTCCTACATTGGCCATAGACACAAAGCAGTCTTTGCTGAGTGYAAATTTTACCACTGAGTCCCCAGGGCTTCTCCAGGTGCCACTTTTGCCAAACTCTTCCATAGAAACAGCTGCCACAAAACAGGTGAAAGGTCCATCTATAGCAACCTCCCCCAGCAATGGATGCTTAGGGAAAGAGATAYGATGACAGCAACCAGTTCTCTTCTCTAATATTTGTTCCCATGCCCATTTGTGTTTGTGTATCATCCATGGCTGAGGAGYGTGACCCACCTGAACCCAAGGGGTTTATGTGCCAAACGGTTTCACCTTAGGCATCTGGTCCACAGAGTGGACTCCAGAATTGGGGTTTTGGCTCTTAAAGTCTCAGTGCAATCAGCAGTGAGAATTAGACGCTTCAAAATGGGATCCCAAAAGCCAACTTAGGGACAAAGGATCCCTGCAGCTTTGGCCTAAAAAGCACACCAAGGACAGRGACACATCCTAAAGCGCTCTCTGATGTAGAGAAAGGAGAAAACTCTCTCATCTTGCGATCCTTAGGCTGTCTTTCCCTCCTGAAAATAAATGCCTGCACTTTTTATGTCAAGAAGAGAGGAGGGTCACTTACAGCACCTTCATCCCCTCCCACTCGACAAAACAGCCACCTGGTCAGGACATGGGAAGCCAAGGTCAAGTATCACTTCTTGCAGATGTGGGACTCAGTCCTTGCGACTCCCATTTCCCAAGTACACACAGGATTATCAGAAAGTCTTCTCCCATTCTTCTTGCAAGACCACTGGGACTCCCCAAAAATCTGCGTAGAGGAGGGTCTTAAAATTCCATCTTTATGCATTGCTGTTATCTCATAAGGAATGATCATTTACTGGCTTTGATTTTTACAGTGACACGAGCTAAAGCTTAGCAGCTGCCACTGATTTTAAAATTATTTAGCCACATGAAACAAGCAGCTTTCGCTATTGAGTCCCTTATTCTAATTTCCTTTCCAATAGCTCCCCAAAAGTGCTTCAGAGTCTCATTCTCTGCAAACGCTATTAATTTCCCACTAATTTCCCACATGTGCAGATCTAGAGAGGTGGAATGTCTTCTGGACTCATCCACTGAATGCCACAGTGCTCCTGCAAACCAACACATTTCTGGGTATTAAGGTCTGTCCTGGATGAGAATTGGTACCATATTGCCACTTAACAAAAAACAAACAAAACAAAAAAAAAAGACTACTGTTATGGTGTCAAAGTAATTTCTAGGGAGAAAAAAAGATGCAACCAGGACACCTTCAGTAACAGTCCTGCTTTGAATGATGTGTCCAAATTTTCCGATCATGCTCTCACTTTCCTTTCATAAAGCAGTTGGCAAGAGGCAAGGTGGTATCCTAGCTAGCAAGGTGTAGGGAGGAGATAATCCTGAGGGTATACAGCCATGTCAAGACAGGTACCTCCAAGGACATCTAGGCATTCCTGAGAAGCAGAATTCAGGGTGCTTTGGTTTTTTAATGCCAGTGAAGGAGGCCTATAGAGTTTGGGCACTTGTGATCTGAGGTGATCTGAGGTGATCTGAGGTGATCTGAGGATCTGAGGTGATCTGAGGATCACCGTTAGTCACCAAGTCGACATAGGCTCCTGCATGCCTGTTTGCATTTAAGCATCTCTACTTGCCCCAGCCCACTGATGCTAAGGATGCACTGAACTATCTGTCACTCAAAATCCCTGAGCCCCTATAAATGAATCCTCGTCTCTCATGTAACCTTCCTCTGATCAAGCCTTTAAAACAGAGAAATCCCAGTGTTGGCCAAGGCAAGAAGTTTATTTGTTGACRGAGACCTTCTCTTTCCTGGAGCTGTTTGAAACAACCCACATGGCTTCCATGAAACACCAAGTGACCTTATACCCTGAGCCATGGAAAGTCGTGTGATGTTACTCAGCCATTTGAGTTGCCTAGTTTCCTGGAAATTCTAAGAGAAATTCAGGACACTTGATGGACAACATGAGTAATACTTGATTTTTTGGTGTTTTTTTTGCATGGTAGTAAAGAAGGGAGCATAAATTCCATGAATATGGAAGAATGTTATCTGGAACTTAGTCCCTCTGGACTTTCCAAAAGYCAGCCATCAGGTTTCCTCAGGTTTGTTAAGCCTGGCTTGTTATTGTAATTCACATCAAAACATCCTTCAAACACGACCCTGAATGCCAGACCAAGAAAACCCAGTTTTGACTCATTTTTTTTCATAACTACATTCCCGCACGGTGAAGTCTAGGAGGATCTGTGAACTGCAGATTGCCACCACACATCTTYAAGTGTCAGAGCTTGCCTCCGTAAGCTTGCTCTGGAGCAAGGAGGGCAAGAATCAGGAGGCATTTGTGGCAATCTGATGACAAAATGGTCTTCAGGCTGTGGCAAGTCAGAGATACTGAGATGATGACATTTGGAAACTCAAATGAAAAGACTTAGACCCAGGTGCTTCATTTCCATCTGAGGCTTTGCAGCCAGCAGCAATGCACGCAAATGGCAGCCAAAAATCCCTGAGCAGCTTATATTACATCAGAGGACCCCGGAGGACAGGATCAGTGTAAAGTTCACTCACACATTTTTTTTAAATGCCTGCTTAATTGCTTTCACTTAGAGTCAAGTCGCCTGTTGTGCTGCCTCAAAGTCAGAGCAAAACCAAACTGTTTGGGTAAATCTAAGGATATCAAAATGTTTTTGTAGCTCCAGTACACCAAGAGCATTCAAAGCCGAGAAAGCCATGATTAAATGAAAACATTAGCCCGGAGTATTCAGGGTGTGCATGGCAATCACAACACAGACACGGACCGCAGAAGTGTAATCATTTTCACATTTGAATGCCTGGCCTTGCTGGGTATCCTTGAACTGCGGCCGTGGGGTGGAAAAATCAGTGTCAAGATCAGCAAAGGCTTGGTCCTGGGAAGTGCTGTGCTCCGTGGCATCTCAGTGGAGCACTCACCCAGGAGCAAAGAACCCTCAGCGTCCCGAAGCTGTGAGTTTGCTCCATTTATAAATCAGAGACTGACTTTTCCAGCAAACCAGGTGCTGTTGCGAAGGTCTGATAGACSTCAGCCAGTGTTCAGAACAGTGTAAAGAAAGTTATGAGGGGTCTGAGCCTACCATTGAAATTGATGAAAATAAGGCTTATGCAATTACGCAGCCTCTGGTTACACTGGTTTTTGTTAGAAATCTTAGCTGGGCATAAATGTCACTTTATCCACAGGAAGAGATGCGCCAAAGACAATTAATATCCTACAGATTTTGCAAAAGTAAATGGCCAGAACTGAAGTTCATACAGTCATAAATTTGTCTCATTTATTCATACAATGGCAAATTTGTTCATACAATCACAAACTTGTTTGCCGTGGATGTCAACAGGCAATTTCTGCTGTCATATTTGACATCCCGTATGATGTTAGCTAAAGACCCTGCAGAAGGAAGACCAGAACAGAGAGAGGAAGGAAATGTTACAGATCTATGCACAAACAACAGAGCATTTTACAATAACTCTATCAAAAAGTTAATCAACTGAGAGACACAAATCCTTAGAAAACTATTTTTTGTTTGTTCACCTGCACAAGAAGACTGATTTTAGTATCTGTGTAGTAGATACCCCCTTCACCTCCACTTTCTTTTAAAAAATGAAGAGGCACATTTGGTTTGTTTTTCCTCCCCCCCCCAGTTTCTTCTGCTTCCTCCCCCGGATTTCTTAGCAGCCTCATCATTTTCTGTGTCATCCCAGGTAGCATGCTGGGAATGCCAAGGATGATGCCTAGCTACCTGTCGCACATCAACAAACAGTTGTCAAGGCTCCACCAACTTAACTTTACTTCCTGGAAAAATTCTTGGACAGGGCAAGGAAACAAACTGTTTGTGAACGCAGAAGACAACAAGATGCTGACTGCCAGCCAAGACAGATCTATTGAGAGCAGGCTGTCTCAGTCCAATCTAAATCATGGTCTGTGGAGACCATGAAGACCAAAAGAACAGGTTTTTTTAAGAAAACATGGGCAGGGGAGGTGATATGATGGGAACTGTCTCATAAAATGCTGTTACAGAGGGGAAAGGAAGCACCCATTTTCCAAATCCACAAGTATCAGACAAAAACACCTGGATTTCAGTTGCAGCAAGAACAAAATATGCTGGCAAGTAATGCTCCCTAATGGGCAGGACAGCAAAGCAGAGCTACACAAAGGGGGTTTGAAGATATTTCTGGAGGCCTTTACCGACAGATTAGGTTAAAATCTGTTAAGGATGCCATAGTCAGTCGTGTCTTGGAGCAGGGACACATTCTAGGTGACCTCCTGAGATCTCTTGCAAGCCTATATTCCCTGMTGCCTTGCATGCCCATTAAGCCAGACAGAGTCTATTTTCAGTTTTGGGCCCCTCACTACAAGAAGGACATGGAGGGGCTGGAGCGTGTCCAGAGAAGGGCGACGAGGCTGGTGAAGGGTCTGGAGCMCAGGTCTGATGAGGAGCGGCTGAGGGAGCTGGGGGTGTTTAGCCTGGAGAAGAGGAGGCTGAGGGGAGACCTTATCGCTCTCTACAACTACCTGAAAGGAGGCTGTAGAGAGGYGGGTGTTGGTCTCTTCTCCCAAGTAACAAACGATAGAGCAAGAGGAAATGGCCTCAAGTTGCACCAGGGGAGGTTTAGATTGGATATTGGGAAAAATKTCTTCACCGAAAGGGTAGTCAGGCATTGGAACAGGCTGTCCAGGGAAGTGGTGGAGTCACCATCCCTGGAGGTGTTCAAAAAACGTGTGGATGTGGYGCTTCGGGACATGGTTTAGTGGGCATGGGTGCTGGGTAGATGATCTTAGAGGTCTTTTCCAACCTTAATGACTCTATGATTCTATGATTCTTGCTGAGTACACAGAGCACGTTAGGAGCGCCCGGCGCAGGCTGCTAACCCCAGCCTACCCCCTGAGCTCATCCACCCTGCGAGCGTGTTRGTACGGCTGCCCACGTATTTCCCCAACAACAAAGCAACTGTTCCTAATGTGGCATTGTATGAGCATCCCCAGAGTAATCAGAGCTAATCAGGAGAGCCTGGCTGGACATTGTTTGCCCAGGGAATKCTTGACCTGTGCCAGCCAGAGTCCTTCACGGCATGCTGACTCTGCAATCAGGGGTGTGAAGGAAGGTTGGTTAATTGCCGGAAACATAAAGATATGCAGAGGAGCATCAACTTCTGCATCCTAACCACTGTCCAGCCATGGAAAAACACATAACTGCCCTTTCACATTTCCCTAGAAGCAGCTTCCAGGGAGCTGATGAAGAAGGTCTGCTTGCATACACACAGACTTTCCTGGATAACATCTCTGAATCACCAGAGCTGTAGGCTGCTCAGGCTTTGCTCCCACCAGGGAATTATTATCATTTCTGCCTCTGGAGTCAATCCAAGGCAATACTTCCTTTTGTCAGTAATACTGATTATTATTGCCCTTGTATGTGGGAGCCCCAAGTGCAGACCAAGCACCCACAGTACCGCGTGTTGGGCAACCAAGAAGCAAAAAAAGAGGTTCTCTGCCCAATGAGCTCTGAGTCACTTCAGCCTCTTAACGCTGCTCCCATTGACTGAAGCATTTTGAAGGATCCTATCTGGGGATTCCCCTGGCATGCGGAATCTTTTGSTGCGGCACATGGAAGGAAGGTGTTGCCTCACCGCTACCATATGCAGTTCTCAGCATAGGACCAGCTGTCGTTTAACACCAAGAGCATCCCCTGTAATTTGCCAGTTATTCCTGGTCCTGCTGCCTACTGAAGCACCTGTCCCACTTGCTTATTGCTAAAACTGTCTCTGCCTGCCAGCCTTCAGATACCAGCAATTTCCAAATGGCTCCCAGTTTCGGTAGCTCAGCTCTAAAGCTGAATAACTTTTAGATGTGAGTTCTCAGCTTTGTTTGTTCTGTACTCTGCTTCCCAGTTTTTATTTCAGCAAAAGCTACCTAGTTCATGTGTCCCTTGTACAACTCGTTGTCCACAAGCAGCAAAGACAGAACACCACAAATATTAGAAGGACAGGAGATGCAGAGCGGTGCATTTAGGAAGAAGCATCAGGGCAATTAATGTCTGGGCTCGGTCGGCAAAGCGAGCCAGCAGAGTTGGGCCATTCATTTGGTCACCAGTTGAAGACACGAGCAGCCTCCCTTTGAGTCCTTTTTCCTCTTCACTCTGACTGTACGGAGGCAGAAAAGGGGCCTCTCACCTGTGGCTTCTACCAAGACACCCAAGAGCAAWGAGTAAGCCACATCCACAGCAAAACTGAAGAGACCAATTTGCTAGTGAGTCAGGCTTGAGCTTTTAATGGGGGATCCCAATTGTAGGGACTGCTCTCGTCAGGTGTTTCATCTGTAGATGATTTGTGCACAGCTTYTCCATCAAAACCAGGATACTTAGGGGCATTAGARKTCATTTATGGATGCCAAAATACCTTTGGCTTTTGGGTACCAGGCTAYCTTGGAGGSTGGGAGCCTTAAGGAAGCATGCTTYTCCTCACAGGGCACTGATGAGCCTGAGGCTCTGAGATGTTGAAATAGGGACTACCCAACATTAATTGAAGCTGCAGCAAAACTGGACTCGCAAATGCATTCACAACAACAAAGTCCAAAAAAGGTTTGAACTCTGAGGAGAGGTTGTCCAGGGTGAGGTCTGTCTGAGAAAAGGTGTAAATAGCATGAATTTAAGGAAAGGAAAATTTAGGCTGAATATCAGGAAATGTTTCCAGACAGTAAGAAACACAAGGTTGCAACTCGCCTCCCCTAGGGAAGCTCTGGGAAGATCGTGATTTGAGTCATGTTACTGCTGAGCTGGACAGAGCACCAGATAATAAAATGCAAAGAACAATCCTCGATTGCTCCCCGGGGATGTCAGAGATGACCTCATAGGTGTTCTTTCCACCTCTAATCTCTCTGCTATCAGTGTGAGTGCGACGGGAAACGTTGAGATCACACCCTTTGTATCCTTTGCTGTCCCTGGGAAGGCAGAGAAGAGCACCAGGGGCCAGGCATACTTTAGATGCCAGAAACCGAGCAGAGGTGAGAATGGGTTATTTCAAACAGGGGGGTGTGGGGGACGGGGACAGGATAACACTTTTTGAGGCAGACTGTCCAGAGTCCAAAGCAGCTCCCTGTRTTGGAGCGCATGGAGGAAAAGAGTCTCGATGGACTTTGGGCTCCTTCCTGCAGACTGCCGGTGCTGTTCATTCTTAAATAGAGCTGCTTTTTTGGGGACATCTCTGGGAAACCTTCACACAGCCCAGGCATGGCAAGTCCATGCAAAACAAACAGGAAAAGGTATGTGGCTGCCTATAATGGATGTTGATGTTTTGCACAGTGTGACTAGTTCAGAGCAGAAGGCATATCTTCAACCACCTACRTCGCTCCAGATCTTACCCCAATGAAGATATTTGTCACCATTCTTGAGCGGTTCTAGACTGAGCCCTGCGATGYTTTCCACTTGTGATCTTCCAGACATGGGACAGTCATTTATTGGGTCAGCTCTGCCACAACTTGCTAGAAATCTGCAATGAAGGACTTTGAAGATGTCCCCTTGTTGACTTCTACCATGGCATAAAAATCAGCAGTGATAGCAGAGACATGACCCAAATTTGCTCTTTGATCTGGAAAATCCCCACCAGGGAGCGGGCATACAAGGTAGATGGTTCATTAGCTAGAATCAGCCCTTCACTTTGCAGGTGAGCAAGCACAGAGAGAGGGGGAGTAGACATCTCCATATGGGACCAGTGGCAGTCAAACATAGCCCCAGCAGCCTTTTACCTTCCCTACCCCCCCCCCCCCCCGAAGTCACAATCCAACGCCATGATGCACAGGACTCCATACCAAACTTGAGGCTGTAGTTCAGATCCACTTCTAGCAGATTTAGCATTTGGTTGGTGTTACTGCATGCCTAAAAACTCTCTCTGTTTGAGGCTGACTCATACTGCCAAATGGCCAGGCACTTGTTGAGCGTATGCCGAGTTTTTTCAGTGTCTTTGCCGYCGTGATGGCTCTGGTGCATATGAGCTCCACTTGGAAATTGATAACCACTTTAGGGACTCATAAATATTATGTCTGAAAAGCYCTCCTCTGCGATTCCTCCTTCAGTAGAAGGGCAACTGGCATGACAGCTCCAGAGCTAATGGTGGGAGGGTTTTGGAAACCAAAGGCATTACTCTTATTTGTATTGCCACAGCAGCGAGAGGCTGAGATCAGGGCTCCGYGCTGTTAGTCACTACAGTGGTACTTGGGGAGACTGTCCTGACCTTTAAAGAAATGGAAAGAGGCAAAATGACTTGTTCAAGAACAGAGCCAGAAACAAAGCTCTGTTCTCCTGGGGACCAGGCCCATGGGCAAGACAAGATCATCTCTTCACGCTGCCGTGCAATACTGAGAGAGCAGCACTCCCGCCTGCTGCCACCATCCTGGATGAGGCTTCAGGTGGCAGAAGAGAGAACAGCCCTGCTGTTGGGCCAGCTRCCAGGTGAACCTGCTCCCTGGGCAGCTGGAAGAAGGGTTTTGGAGCACTCTTGTCTGTGCAAGAGRAGCTGGCACAGGGGGGTAACTGCTGCACCCACACTGAGGTTCCTACAAAACGCCMTTTTTCTCAAAAAAGGCAAGAGGGAGCAGAAATTTCAGGGAAAAAAAATGTGTCTCTTCACGAAGAGCCGTAAAGTCCTTCCACCCACCACAGGGCTGCGGTCATTGTTTAAACCCTTGGTCTCTGTCTGGTTGCTGTTGTTTGTGTTGCCAACGCAGCCAGTCCCAGGAAGGGAGGAAACTTGGCTGGTAGACAGACAATGTGTTTTCCCTTCAAAGCAGGGTGTGAACTGGGGCTGGTTACAATAACACTTTCCACTTTCCCCTTTCAGGGATCTCCTTCTGGTTCAAGTGGGGCAGGCAGGATAAACACAGTGACAGGTCAATGGCAGTTCTTGGCTCCTGGGAGCAGATGACCGCAGCGCTTGAGAAAATAGCCTGCTTGGAGACCGACCTGGCATCTGACTGCTGCTTATGTTTTCCCTTGTGCACCACTTCTTGGGACAAAGGTGCTCCTCTCCCCATCATCTTCCTTCAGTTTGGCTGTAAGCACTTCAAGGTAGAGGCATCCTTTGATTCTGTGATGGTGGCAGACAGGTCCTGGCTAGGACCTCCCTGTGGTCCTCAGGTCTCCTGGAGAGCCTTCCTCTCTGGGGGGATGTGTGTGTGCGTCCCTCACGTGCCTCCTGACCTCTATTACACCACGTTCCCAGTAGACACACCTAACATTAACCTGAGGAATGTCTTCCTCGGGGCTGGGGAGAATGAATCAGTTTCTTTCCCTTTTTAAATTTTGCATAATATAAAAAAGAATTCTGAGCTCCACCCTTCAGAAATTTAAGCTTACTCATTGCCCCAGGCTCCCCCAGCACAAAACTCCCTGCCTACTTCACCAGCTTGAATAAATCACCACAGCTCGCTCCGTTTCAGAGAAATTTGGGCTGCATCCATCAGCCCAGAATGTCCCCTTCCTCCTCCCACCACCATCCCCCCGCCCTTGTATCCTGCGCGTAACTTTATTCTAAGGGCTAACGAAGGATACCTTCCCAGATGAGTGGTTAGCTCCGCGGGTGAGTATGAATTGCTTTGCCATTTGGGGCTATATCTGATGCGGTTTGGTGCATGCATGGCAGAGACCCCGACCTGCTGGAAGTCCAGCCAAACCCAAGGAGGTGCTCTAGGAGGGGTCCCCGCAGAAGGTGAAGTCATTTGCACGGTGGCTGGTCCCAGCTTGCTGTCCTTTCGTATGGCAATTCTCCAGGGCAGGCTGCGTCACGGTGTTCGACGACACAATCCAGCTGCTGGAGGACTGATCCCCAACGCAGTCCCCTGATTCATAGTTTACGTAACCTCCGTGAATAATCAACGGATCTCTCTTCTCTTCTGCAGGGGCACTGCCTTGGAAACAGCATTGTCAGGACCATTTCTCTGGCAAGCAACCTGCACTTTCCCTTCCTTTGATTTCAGTCCAGTTTTAATGCGATGACCTTCCCCAAACCAAGTGTTTTGGGGTTGCAGACTACAGCATTTGTCATTAACGAGCTAAATTTAGGGTGCAGGTCTGGATTCAGGAGACCTACAGACTAATCTGTTTAGACTTGGTGAAATGGTAAAATCTTTTAAATGAACCTGTTTTTGAAGAGGGGTGAAAGGTGAAAGAAAATCACYAAAATGTCCTGTGAAATCATCTGAGCCTTGTCAAAGTGTTTTTGCCAAAAAAGATCCCAGTGCTTTTAATATCACCATATTTTGCTGTAATTCTATTTTAGATTGTCCCCATTTTTCCCGGTCAAAATGCCTGTTTGTTTTTAATGCCAGAAAAACCTGGCTGTAAAATATTTTAAGTACTTCCTTACAATATGTTCAAATCCAAAATAACATATCTCATGCAGGCCCTAGGAAACTTTTCTACTAAATATAGAATTTATAGGATTATTTTTAGACTTTCAATTAACAAGAAGTGGAGCCACATAGTGCCAGGGTACTGACAATTTCGAGGTCTTTTGGGAAAAAGGTTTTCTTGATTCCCTTGTTTTTATGTACTTATTCCCAGGCAAATGTACAYGCAAGTGTACGTGTGTGTTTAAAAATGCCAGTTTATCACAACTTTATTCCCAGTTCCTCTGTCAACAGCCAGTGCGACGCTGGTAAATGCCTTATTTTCCAATCCTCAACAGCATTGGCAGGGGTGGTGTAAAGCCAAAGTCACTAACGTGCATGCAGCGAAGGTGGATTGCTAACGCAGGTCCAGCCGGGGCTATCGGGTACCTGCTRTTCTTAGCTGCCCAGCCACCAGGACCTGACCTCCTACGTCCCCGCACGAGGGATGGGAAGGATCCGTGCGAGGTGAGGACATGCACGAGCAGCAGTGCCTGCTATCAGGGCTGTTCTTCCTGCTCTGCATTTCACACACTTCACATATTTGTAAGCTCTTGTATCACATGCTGGTCAAAATTCATTCCCAGCCTTTATCTCTTTTCCCCTTCCCTTGGGACTCGGCCTCTCTGGACCAGCAGTCTCATGGCTGCTCTCTGGCTCAACCAGGGGCGAGTYCTGCTGCCCCCCAGCTAGGTCCCCCTCCCAGTCACTCTAAGATATTAGGAAAAATTTCTTCACCGAAAGGGTAGYCAGGCATTGGAACAGGCTGCCCAGGGAAGTGGTGGAGTCACCATCCCTGGAGGTGTTCAAAAAACGTGTGGATGTGGCGCTTCGGGACATGGTTTAGTGGGCATGGGTGCTGGGTTGAYGGTTGRACTCGATGATCTTAAAGGTCTTTTCCAACCTTAATGATTCTRTGATTCTAAGACCCTTCTACTAATGTTATGTGTATTCATCATGCTGATTGCTCTCTCCTCCCACCACCCTCTGGCAGGAGGTGACACATGTGAGAAGGACAGGGAACAGTGACCTAATCCAAGCCAATTAACCTGGGATTCAATGCTAAGCTGCTAATTATTTGCACTTTTCAAAGGGCAAGACTGCAACTGTTTCAGTGTTTCCTGGAAACTCTTTCTCTCTTTCTTTTCCATTTGTCTTTTGTGCCTGTGGACAAGTCTGGAACAAGCTCCTGCCCAGGCTGTCTCCAAGCTAAGCCTCCCTGAGCTTGCCACGCAACATGTTGCTCCTCACGGCGCTGCCCTGCGCAGGCAGAGGAACGTCACAGGCTGATTTTGAAATGGGAGCCAGAGTTCACCCCCCTGCAGAGATCCCCAGGCAGATTCAGGTCCACGTTTAGTCACCTAACCTCATGAGACTGCTGTGAGCAAGGCCCTAAGCTCCCTTTATGGAGAGCTGTTCAGTGGACACCTGAACTTGATTCAGTTCCCTAAACATATATCTAGTGCCATGTGAGATGCTCTGGGACATCCCACCTGGCCTCTGGTTGCCACTCCAGAAGGGCATGCGTCTTCCACATGTCAAGTCTTATAAAGCTCAGGCTCATGAGGATATCTCAGATACCTCAGGGCAAATCTGATCATACTTTATGCCTATGATTAAGCAACYGAATTGAATCCCTGGGGTTGGTGAAGAAAAAAGACAACTCTGCGGTGTCTTTTAGATACTTAGGTTTTGGAGGGGAATAAAAAAATGGGTGAATAGAGAGAGATAAAGGAGAGAGAAGGAACAGTGGGATGGAGGATTCTCCACTATTTCTAGCAATTCCCAGCTAGGTGACTGAGGATGAGGTAAGTAGAGGACGTACTTCCAGCTAACGTTTTATACCAATTCATGTGGAAATTTATCATGTGGGTTTTTTCTGTGAACTGTTGTACGTCTGACAATAATTTCACTTTAAAGCTGTCTGGCCAGCCTTGTGCATGCCACACGCTCAAGAAATACAAGCCTGGAATAAGTTCTTGTTTTCCACACCTAGAAACCTCAGTTGAGATCTGTTGGTTGTGGGTGGAGAGGTGGGAAGGAAAGGACCTGAGGACTCAGGGTGAGGGGAGAAGTAGCAGCGTGGATCCAGAGCTGGCTGAGATGCCAGAAGCAAATGAAGAAATTGGATTTTCTCTATGGGAAAAGTCAACAGTAAGAGCTTTGAAATGTCATATCAGGTCTTTTGCCAAGCAATGGATTGTATAACTTGAAAATGGAAAAGAGCAGTGAGGTGGCATGTTAGCAGGGGACACTAAGTTAGTTCAGGTGGCATCCTATTAGGGGTGTYAGTCTGAGGTGGCTGCTCGAGGCTCCTCCTCAGGTGAGAAGATGAAAAAACTACCTTCATTATTGGTGATCCCACCCCATGGGTGAGGAAGGAGGGAAAACCCAGCGGCAGTTCTGGCACAGTTGGCAGGACACCCTTGTGACTAAGGCTAACAGAGACACAGGGGGTTGGTGAACCAACCTGGACAGGTATCAGCCAGTCTTTCGGCAGTCACACCCCTCACCATGGCCACAGTTCGTTGTGTCTCTTCTTCTAGGGTATTTAGGTGCACACATTCACTGCAAAACTGAGATGCAACCCAAGAACCTGGTGATGAAGCAGAGCCTGGCTGCTCTGTGTCCCAGCTTGGTCCCTTAGCTGCAGACCTTCTCTGAAWAGAGCAATATAACCTGCTCCTTGGGAAGAAGGTCACCCACAGACAGAGTATTTCAATGCCATAGAAGCATCTAGGTGAACAAGATTCAACAATCCATTTGGTAAACCCCATTGGGYAATTTCAGCTTTTCTACCAAAACAGAAGTGACATTGAAAGGACAAGCTACCTTTTTATGAAGCCTGAGCTTCCCTCCACTAAATAGCTGCTCATTCCCCACACATATGCACTTTTATACTTAGCCACACCATAGTCTTCCTCACGGATGGTGAAAACGTCTCTTCAAGTTACCTTTTGAGTGTGTATCATGTGTTCAAAGGGGAGYCAGGGCTTTATGCATCTAATTGGAGAAAAATGTGAGCAGTCCAAGACCCTCCCAGTGTGTGGACACGGGGATGTGGTGGGGTGGGGAGCATACTTCTGGTGTCCTCTGAGGCCCCCTTTGCCAACCTGAAAATCCAAGATGTACAGTTTCCAAACCATGTTCCTTGCCCACCATCGAGCCAACAGCAGATGCCTGCCGGAGTCATGGCGTCTTGGCATCCTATCCCAGCCTCCAGGAAGCTCCATTTGGCTCCTCTGGGTCTGATTTCCAAGATCCAAGACAGCCTCTTGGAGGAGAGACCCACACAGTCACATCTTCTCAGAAGCATTTCTTGACAAAGTTCACCAAGAGCAATCTGAAGAAAGAAAATGTTAGATTAACACCTGGATAATAATAATTACAGTCATTAGAATTAACAATAATGACGTCCCTACCACAGGTKAGCACTCCACTTATTCAAGTACCCCCAGACACCTCCTGTTTCTCACACCTGACTCTGCAAGGTCTTTGTTCTGCCTTGTGCTTTCCATCCTATTCAAACTGGCAGGAAGAGCAAAACTTGCCCACAGGTCTTCTGCCAGGAAATTACCCACAGATCAAAGTGGAACCACTGGTTTTTATGATCTCTTCCTTCTCTTCCCAGTACGGGCGAAGAGTGGAGCAGGGAGAGGTACTGGAGTGAGAGGGGATGTGGGGCAGGGAGGGGAAATGGCTGTCGGGGATTGTCCTCTGGTCTGTTGGCCTCTCGTGGCTGCTTGATAGATGTAGTGTACAATGGCACAAGAATAGGGTTCCTCCTCTTTCCTCTGGAGAGCCCACACTGGTCCCACCACTCTCACTGCTAGGACTGGGGAGTGAAGCAGCAGCATCACGTACCAGTTAAGGTGCTGCTGGCTTCCTGAGCAARTCTAGCCAACGCATTTCACCTCTCAGGGCCTTGGCTTTGCTCAATAAAATAGGTAAGACCCAAGGGGACAGCCATGGCGAGCCGGCTTGTCCTGCACCCATGCTGGAGCCCACCCAGACGGGCAGACGCTCCCTCCTGCGCAGCCTGAATTTCCCCCATCTCCCACTGCCTCTTGGCTGGATCACCGCAAAACAGGGCTCTGGTCTTGTTTTGCTTTCAAAAGAGACTTGGAAAACTTGCCATCCTAAGCACGCGTTGTTATTTTGCTTTAATTACATGGGCTGCATTTTATTTTGAACTCTGTTTGGCTTTTTTTCTGATGGATGTTTTAGTGCTCTCTGGGTATTAGTATTCTTGTTTGTGAAACAGCTGGAGAGCTGTGACTGGTGGGTGCCATAAAAATAAAATGCATTATTATTATTATTGTTTTTATGATTACGTGCTGGCTAAGTATACACAGCTTAGGAATGAAAAACATCTCTGTTATGTCAGGAATGGGGAGCAAACAAATACACTCTGCAGCATTACAAAAAAATAGTAATAATAAAACAAGCTATCATTTCAAATAGACTCTCAATTGGTTGTAAAAACATGTGTATTTATTTAAGCAAGCAGTGTCAGAGATAACAATCTATTACATGGTTAATTTTCAATGAATGTGTTTCTAATAATCAGTTGATATTTAAACATATTATAACTGTCATATTAAACCTTGCATCAGATTTATATGATAAGGATTTTGCTGTGCTGCTATTTCAAATTCTAGATGACTATCAAAACCAGCCCAGCCCAAAGATTAGCAAGTGTTTTTATCACTCCCACACTCCTCTCGTTAATCCTTAATAAATCTGCTTTCAATAATCATTTCTAAATACACAATTGCTGCTTTGTTGCCTTGGAACCGGGCGRCAGTTCGTCAGGGGAACGCGAGCCCTCTCAGGGCACAGCGCGGCTCCTCTYCACGAGACACTGCACGCCCGTGGCGAGGCTTGGGGTTGTCCTGCTTACCAGGTCAGGTCTGATGGCAGCCATGGGTGTCGGAGGAGACCCTCCACGGCTGAGGGCTTTGGTCTCACAYGCAGGAAGAGACCTGCAAAGCTTGTAAACCGCAGCTGGCATCCTGGTCTGCAGGACACCAGGGGAAGGGTTCACGTCTGGGACACGGGTCTGTGGGTTAGTGTCAGGTCCAYTGACCCTCTGCAGGACGCGTATACCCTTCTCTGTTGTCTATTTTTATGTATGAGATGGAGCCGTGCTGAAGCACGTCCCAAGGGACTCAACGCTCAGGCTTTGAGGACTGGCGCTCACGTGTTGAAGTCAGGATGGTCCATCCAAGCGACCAGACCTGAGACCAGAGCTGGGGCAGGCTGTCCAGCACAGACCTAGTGAGCCCAAAGTTGGATGCTCTTTGGGGGGGTGCCAGCTTCCTGCTGCAAGCATTAAACTCGGTAACCTGGCAGCAGGCAGGGCTCCAGACACGTCCCGCTTTGCACTGTGCTGAGATTGCTTCCTCTTGGCAGCTCTTCATACCAGAAGCCAGGTGCCCAGGTTCAACATCTCAGGTCTAGTCAGAAGAGTGTCAGGAGGGGCAACAGAAAGAGAGCAGGGCTTGACCGGGGAGCTGCTGTGTCTCCGTGGTGGTGTCTGGCTCTAGTTTGGCACAGCTATGGCAGCTATGGTTCTAGGGCTGAGCCCCATGTTTCGACACGCATCTCCTTTCGTTTCCAAGGCAGCTCAGGAAGGCCCAGCCCTGGGAATAGTTAAGTGTTGACAGACCTACTGTTTTGTACCGATTCGTCTCTGCCTACACAGACTGCAGCTGAGCAGCCCGGCACGCTTCACCTCTTCCCAGGTGAGGTCCCGAATGCAGTTCAATGCCTGGGAGAGAGCTCTCGATGCCCCCAAGGTGATGCCCTCTGGGCGACGCACTCCTCCTTTTACAGAGGACAGAGGCTCAAGGAGACTGTGAAGTCCAAACCAAGAGAAGTGTTCATCCCTGGTTCCTGCAGCTCAAAGGCTTGTGCTCTGAATTGCTCACCTTGGCATATCATGGGACATAAATGGACCTTCACTGGCATGGTTCTGACAGTAGATCAGCCACCAATGAGGATCCACCTCTAAAATCTTCTGCTAAGTCCTGAAAACTGTCCCACACATGAGACGTGGGTCCTTGCGCTCATACCCAATGTGGTTTCCTCCACCCTAGCTCCTTTTTCTGCTCTCTCCCCCTTTGACTCCTGCAGTGCACGGCTTGCTTGGCTCTGCCAGCACCCTTTGCAGAACGGCCACGAGCCCATGGTTAGAAAGGGCAGCGAAAAGCAGCACAGGCAAAGACACAGTGTTTGCAAAAATCCCTTTCTGAGGAGCTCGTAGGGATATTCGYTGCGTCCCCTTCCTTTGCACAGGGAGAGTGCAGGCAGAGTCAGCACCAGAGACAGAAGCTGCATTTTTTTTTTTTTCTTTCTCTCGCCTCTTTTTTTGTGCTCCTCTCTTGTTTTGTTTTCAGGCGAGCTTGACTGAACTCCGAGAGCGAATGCAAACCCTGCTGCTTCAGCATTTCCCCCTTCTCTCTGAAAAGGGTAGTGCTGCTGTCATCTTTCAGGCTGTCTGAATGACAGTCAGACTGGTGGAAAGGAGATTCCTTGCAAAATTGCTGTCCAGGGAAAAAAAGGAAGGAATGAGACACGACACTAAGAGAAAAAAGAGCAGTTGTTTGATTGCAGGACATGAAATTCTACCTGATTTTTTAATGTATTTTTAATTAAAGAGCTTATAAATATTTGAACTTGCCTTGTGATTGCATCAAGAAGCTGGTGGAGACTGAAAGGGCCGGTGAGGAGAGCAGGAGAGAGGAGACAAAAGGTCCTGGCCAGCTGTGGGAAGAAGCTGTTCAATAATATGGGACAAGTTCASCATCACTCTCCTCTCAGGGTGCACTTAGAGTGGCTTCACTGAGAGYGGATTTTCTAAAAATACACCTTTCAGAGATTCCTTATCTACCTATAATTCCAGATGGGATTAGTCCAGATCACAGACACAAACAAACAAAAGACAGTGAAAGTGATTTTCGCTGGTCCTGCAACCCCAACTTGGCAAATGGAGTTTCAGGCTGTGGCTGGGAGAAGGGTGGGGGGAGTGGATATCTTTGTGTATATATAAATGTCTATGTGCCACTCTCCTAAACTGGGAATCCGCTGGCCAGTTCTTGTTTGATTAAACAGAGGAGACGTCCCAGAGATATTCACCTACAGCAAATTTCATGAAAAYATGTTTGCACCTACCTGTGCATTTATAGAAGGAAAAGTCTTGATATCACAACCACCTYACCAGGTTTCAAGCACCTATCTTCCTGAGTGCTCTTGAAATGAAAATTTCATTTATTTTTCTAGGCATAGCCTCCATGTCCTTTCTGATGCTGTTTATATCCCTACTGGGAGTAAGACCAACTACCTACTGCATAATCCTGTTGTGCCGAGCCATTYCCAGCCATGTTGGTTAATACCACAAGACAGGGGGGACCTGCAGAAGACAATAWGTTGCTGAAGAAAAACCATGGGAAGGAGCTAACCATCTTTTTGCCATCTGCGTCTAAGGGATAACACTGAAGAACATCTGTCATGGCAGTTAGGGGCTCTGCAGGTGCAGGGGCKCAGTCGTGAAACACTGTATTGCCCCCGTGGCAGTGAGCAGAAATGAACATTGCCCAAAATTAAGTGCTTTTTTCAAGTATTTTCCTGAACTGAGGTCATGTCGGGTTAAGCCAGATGTGAGCACTTTTAGAAGCTTTCCCTTCAGGTCAAAAAACCRTCTTGTTTGGGTGTTGTTGGAGAATTGTCTTTTTTTTGTTCTTTTTATTRTTTGGATTTCAGGGAGAGAAAAAGTTAATGCATTTTGCATGAGTTTTCACAAATTTAAAGACACATCTGGAGGTTTTCTTTATTCTAGTGGATGGCACTTCTGCCTATGAAACACCCGAAACTAAATACTGGAGACCTTGATGTTGATATTGAAAGAACGGCAGAAAATGAGAGAATGAAAGAGTAAAGAGAAATGAGATGACATGTAGGCAGAATTCCACCCCCCTCCCCATACCTTTGTTTTTCAAGGTTTCTCTATTTTCTGCAGATCTGGAGGAAGARACTGACAAAATAATTGTAATACAAACAGGTGACAAAGTCCTCTGTCACAGGAAAGAGCCTCAGGTAATTCGGGGGACCTTCAGAAGCAATCAGTGTTATTTTGCCTTCTCTCACCGCAGACTTTTTGGTGGKTTTGTGCTTTTGAAATGTCAGCAGTACTGCCCAGGGTCACCTTTCCAGGAAAGGTCAGCCTGGCGCTCCACCAGCAAGTGCCATTTGCCTTTTACTCAAGAATAACATGGAGATCTTTAATTGACTCACCTTAGAAAAGAAACGGTTGGTGTTTTATACCATTGACTTGGAAATGATGACCATTAAGAGTGGAGTTTTATGGGCTATAGAGCTTAGATGAGTTTTTGCCTTCAGTTGTAAAACTGGACGATATCACTTTCAGTCCTAAAAGTGATGGAAATGAACTCTGGGAAACTGGGTGAAGTCTTCTTTCTTTGGTTAATCTCAGGCCATGGGAAGTAAGAAAGTGAAACTTTCCGTCCGGAGATGCAGCCAAGAAGATCTGCAACTCTGGGAACGTTTAATCTYGCTTTCCAAACAGGCCCGGTAGCATAAAGCCCAGAGCCTTTAGACTTGCACTTTGGGATTGCATAAATACACACAGAAACAGGCAAATTTTATGGCTGGCACAAAAATAAAATAATGAAAGCCAGGTGACGTTCCTGAGTTTGCTCAAGAAGAGACTCACATTGTAATGCCATTTCCCTGTGGCAGCTGCCAGGCACAGGCATTTTTGGCTGAAACTGTTGTCAGAAGCAACCTGAAGTTTTCCTGCAGTTTTGGTAACAGTGAAATATTCGTGGAGTGGTCTCAATGTCACCAAATAGCTTGACGCAAAGAAATATATTAAAAAATCTTTTGAAGCAGTCGGTACTTTTCACTTCAAAATTTATAATGAGATATTCTATTTTTTAATCAAACTTCCACTGGATTTTTAATTTTCTTCCCATTCTGAATTAAATTTTTAAACTCATCTGAATTCAAAAATTTGGGTGTCCATGAGACCTAAAATAAAATAGTCTTTCAATTTTTGTTTACCAAATATTTTGAAATATGTTTTGTCCCAATAGGTCCAAAACTAATTTCTTATTTATTTAGAACTTCCAGTTAAGAGTAAAAAYCAGTTACACACAGGTCAAGTCCGGATGATGAAGTACTTCAGAGGTCAAATATTTATCAAAACAATGACTCAAAAAAGGGTGAGTAGATTTCTTCTAAATAAACTAACCGCAGAAGTCAATGGAATCAAGTTTCCTCCAATGTGTCGCATGCCCAAACACAAAGYTAGCCATTTTTGGCCCTCCACAAAGCAAGTAAAATGTCAGACCAGAAGGAAAAGTGTTCAGAAAGTCCCATGCTTTGAAAATGGACAGTTGTCCAAGGACAAGGTTCAACCACAGAAATTACCAGATGACGTTCTCTGGCCTGTGTTGTGCAGGAATTTAGGCTAAAGAAGTGTAATTTCTTTGCTCTGGTTTTAGAACAAAAATATTATGATGCCTTCAGTGTTGGCCCTCCCCAAGGCTGGGGTTTTGATCTACCATAGGGCTCAGAAAAAGTCATTTCCAGAAGCATCCTTTCCAGATTTCCAAGCTGGGCTCGCAGTAAATCAGCAAGACAACTGGAGTCCAGGCTAAGTTACAAATAAGTTTTCCCAAACAGCCCAGAATATTCTGCAGCAGGAGTTTAGACCCTGCCATGACTGGTGGCACYGATCTGTCCTGTCCTCCCTTCATATAGGTCTGTTCAGGTCCCGGTTTCTGCTCCTCACTACAATGTCCTATTTCTTGAAGTCCAGTCCCTGGGGCACAGAGCCCAGCTGGATGGATCACTCTCTTTCTCCACWCATCTCCTCACCATGGTGGGATCTGTAAGGGACATGTCACTCAGGCAGGATTTAATTATCTAACCAGGTTGGAAAGTTTAGGATTATACTGGACTACAAACACATTTTAAAACCAAAGCAAAAAGGAAAAACTTGGGGACTGTAACAAACACAAACAGCTGAGGATTCTCTCCCCAAAAAAGCCTCTTTGCTTGAGGCTTGAGGACCCCAATTAGGGCCAGTTGAAGATTATGGAGTTAATGTGGAGTGAGAGCCCTGGGGAAGGATGCAGAGACCAACTGCTTGTTCCTCTCACAACAGCTACCACATCCAGGGGATGCAGAGCACTTTTATGCAACAGTGGCTGAGTGTAGGATCCCATTTCTTGGCCAGATTCAAACCAGAGGGTAAAAGGATCCATACTGCTGTTCTCCTAACCCCTCAGCTGCTCACCCACCTGACTCCTGAAGCATCATCCATCAGAAGTCAAYAGCAAATGGATGCACAATCTGAAGAAACAGCTCAGGTCTATAAGAGTTGTTTTACTTGATACGCTGYGAGAGCTTTGAGGATTTGGTTTTCTGAGACTCCTGACTGACCCCTTGAGAGCAAACTAATTCACACTGCAGAAATGGTGATGCAGCCTAAGGGCTTAGATGGCTTTTATTGCGTGGTCATTGTGACAAAGGTGGTTTGAACACCTGAGGTGGGTCTCGACACCAGCTGAGAAAATGTGTGTATTAATCAAATCCAAGGAGGCCCTCTATCTTACTCCAATTAATCATCTTCTTCCTCAGGAAAGGTGGGAGAAAGCAAGCCCTTTATCACTCTCACTAATCACAGCACCCGTCTCACAGATGTAGTTTACAGTGAAGATCTGCACAGAAAGTAAAAGAACATGAGAAAAGCCAAAAGGTTCTTGAATATGTTTTTTRTCTGATTTTTKGGKTTTTTTTGTAAAAAAAAGAAAACAAACACCTCTGAGCAAAAAAGAGAGAGTGTCAAACAGCCAGCTTATGTTTTGCAGGGGCTAACACTCAGTAATGATTTCTGCTTTTCTGTCCTGGAAGTCTTTGATGCTATGAAAGCCACTTCTGGCAGGAGATAGGTATGCTCCAGTGCACAGCTCTGCAAGCAGATCTTCCTATTCCAGCCACACTTCTTAACCTTCCMGGAATTAAGTTTGTCTTGTGTATGTAGGCAGAAACCTTTTTAAGGTCCTCCATTCCAGGATTAAAATAATCATATTAAACAATCCAAACTGTCCATCATCATTCCAGCAATAAGAAAGCCAGAAAGAACTTGGGCACCCATCCACATTCAGCAGTTTTGATGTCAATTCGTTTAAACTTGACAAAGATGAGCGAGTCTCATCTCCTCCATGCTGCAAAGTGATCATAGAATCAYAGAATCATTAAGGTTGGAAAAGACCTTTAAGATCATCGAGTCCAACCATCAATCCAGCACACATGCCCACTAAACCATACCTGAAGTGCCACATCCACACGTTTTTTAAATACCTCCAGGGATGGTGACTCCACCACTTCCCTGKGCAGCCTGTTCCAATGCCTGACTACCCTTTCAGTGAAGAAATTTTTCCTAATATCCAGTCTAAACCTATCTAAACCTCCCCTGCCCCAGCACACACAGGAGAGGGTGACTCACTTTGCAYGGTGCAAAGACGTGACTCCAACACCTTTGCAGTGCATGAAGCTTAATGTTGATGGTCTGTAGGTGCCTGATGAGTCTCAGAGAATGRCCTGGTCTCCTGAGACTTCATGAAGAGCCTTGATGCAAAACTGTGGGGTTCAGCAGAATTTCCTCGTTCAATGTTCATCTATGGCCTCTTGGGGTAGGCAAATTCTAGAGATCTGCACAGTTCCTTAAAACATCCCTCTTTGTGGGCCAAGATCTCCATGAAAGAAGAGACAGGAAAGTTTCCTCACTTTTATGTTTTCTGATGGAACTAGATGTCAGTTCATGATCCTTGAGTTGGTGGGCATGCGTCTTTGGCCCCTAAGCAGTATTTGGTTTGGGCTAGGGAAGGTAGATAGGCACTTACAGGTATGGCCCCTTTTTCCATTAAGTTACTCAAAGGACATCCAGCTCCCCCCATAAAAATCCTGGATATCCAAGTCAGAGCTGAGGATTCCACAAGGTGACAGAGCCAGGCTCATGCTTTGATATCTGGTGTCAAATGCATGGACAAGTTCACGGTAGCTCACTGTTATTACTGTCAGCCAACCCGGCTTCCTTCTTAGTGCCGGGCTTAACATCCGTGTCAGTTCYTAAGCTTTCGTGTTCCAAAGCATGACCCCCTTTTCAATGCCTGGGGAGAGCTAGCTAGGTCCCAGCTTTCCTGCTTTCAGTCCTCACCTGAAATGCCTGCATTTCCTTTAGCGATAGCATGGTTCTCATGCCACAGATCACGGGTGAGGTGTTGCCAGCAAGATCCTCCAACAATCAGCAAAAAATAGAAAAAAACAACAAAACTGATGCTTATCTAGAGACAAAGGTCTGGTATTGCCAACTTGCTGTTATCTGTCTGTCTGTGCTTCCCACCAAAGGCGGGCATCATCAGTCTATGAAGTCCTTGGATGAAGGATGTTGTGTTTGTGTCCATGATCTCAGGAGGATCCTCTGACAGCCGCTGAAACGTTAACACAGTTGTTCGCCTCTCCCTTAAACCTGCCGCTCTGATTCTCCCGGCTCCAGTTCACCACGCAGTGAGTGATTCTCCAAACTTAAGGTGTTCCCAACCCATAGGTTGGAGAGGTCATTTATTTTTTCTTATTATGCATTTGATAATTGCRTTTTCAGTTGGTGCCTGGATTAAGTGTCTGTGGCTGTTCCTCGCTTGACCTCTCCGATAGTAAAATCTGTACGGTGACTGAAAACAGAAGCCCATAAAATTACCTGCGTCCCCCTGCTCAACGGCCAGCCATGAATCTCTGTAGGAGAACGCAGGTACACCAGTCCCTCCAGCCTGCCCAAGYGTATTCATCAAGGATCCTCATTGTATAACTCAAGCCGCAGTTATTTCACCAGCAGATTTACAGTGGATTTAAAACAAAGGATTATTTACACTGCTGTGGGGCCGGCAACAAATTAAAAAGAACTGGAGGTGGCAGAGGGAGCCGCCAGTGTGGAGACTAATTGCTATTAACCCACGGCTTCATCACTCAACTTCTGAGTTGCAGGAAAGTTATTGTTCCCAGGGGCCTCTCACACTTAGGCATTGAGAAATATCGTTGGGAAATCCAATCAGTCACGCAGTCTGGACCGTAAAACAATGCCATCYGCTCAGGGCTCTCTCCGCACAACTGGCGCTAGTTTTTTTGCATTTCATCATTTCTTTCTTTTCTGCTTTGGGTAGAATTTATCAGGCAGGCAAGCACCATGCCTGGCAGTGCTGGGCAGGCTGTCCTGTTCTCCCCTTGCAATCCACCATCCCCGGCTCTCACCGCCTCCCTCCCTCCTGCCAGCGTGCCTCCACGCCGGCTCRCGTCCCCTGGGATATTCCCCCTTCGCTCCTCTCCCGGCGTCATCCCCTTCCCAACCCATCAGCCCTGCAAMGGTCCGTTCCCTGCCAACGGCGTCTGAACCCCTGGTGCTAGGGGTGTTCAGCAGAAGTTCCTGGGACATTCGGGGTGTCGAGCCCCGCTTTGATCAGGAAAAATGGCATTAACCTTGCTAAAGGCGTCTGCCCCAGCACAAAGGTTCACGCTGCGAGGACCAGCTCCATCGGAGCGGGCTGGGGATGTCCACGGGACTCGGGCTCCGTGGAGCCACTTGCTGCCTGTAGCCCTGAGACACAGCTATTATCATTTTTGTGTGCGCATGTGGGAGGGGGTTTCAATTAAAAGTGCAAAAAATGAAGCACGGGCTGTGTTGCAGCCTGCTGGAGTGATGTTTTTTGTAGCGTGATGCCAAGGGTGTGTTTCGCATGTCCTGGGGCACGGCATGAGCTAGCAAGGTAACAAGGTCTGAGCACAGAAGACCTGCCAGGATGGTCTTGGGGGACTGTGGAGGGAACCAGACTTTTCCAGGTCTTATCTTCACTGCCTATGGGGTGATCTCTGGAGTTTACTATACCTGATGCATCATCTGGGGTTTGACTCAGGGTAAAATAATCATTTTTTCTCCAAAATGCTAAGGGGTATTGAGAATCAGGAGACAACTCACGTCCAGGCAGTGTGGATAGTAGGAGACCAGGGAGATGGGTATTTCTTTTATGACCTCAATGACAAAAACCTCTATTGATACTGGCCTAAGCACAAGGCTGCCAGAACTTCCTAATATTTATTCGATTATGGTTTTGGAAGAAAAAAAAACATTACTCTAGGGATTTTCTTAAAGATACAGGGGAGCACTTTCCAGTGAGACTATCTTTTCCTTGCTTTTGCTTTCAGTGGTCTGAATCCAGAATTCAGGAGCCCTGAAAAGGTACAGGGAGAAAGAAAACACTAAACTGTTCCTCTTGAAGTTTTCATCTAGGTGTCCTGGCTGAACTAGATGAACCTGAAAATCAGGAGGATAGCAAAGAAAGAGAAAAGGGAAAAATCAGTTGGAGTCAAGCCAAGCCAGAAATATTTTAATGGGATTTTTTTCTAAAAGAAATTTGCAATATTCATTTTGATTCAAACCAAAATGTTTCCTTTAACTGGCAACACATTATTTTCAGGTTATTTACCTTTTTTTAACATTTTAGAAAAAAAAATAAAGGCCAGTTTCCTATGAACCATTATTTCAAAACAAGGATCATTGACCAAGTTAGAATATAATAGTACAGTGTTTCTGAAACAAAAGATTTCACTCAGAAAAACGATGCATTTGACATTTTCACATGTTTCCGTACCACTTTCTTTCCAGCAGTCATCAAACATCACATTTTCACAGCTTTGCTCTTCCCAAACCTCTGTGCTGACGAGGGGAGGGGGAGCTCTCCGTTAGTCAGGAGGAGACTGCCTGGCCGCGGTCCTGGGCAGCCTGACCAGGGCTGCATCACGGGGACGCTGCATCCCCGGGGGACACTGTGGCTGGATGCCCCCCTCCCAAAACCAAGAGCAGAGAGTGGGTAGCGTACCTGGAAGAGGTGGAAAGTGCTGTCCCTGTGTGCCCCAGAGAGGCTGAGAAACCAGGATCAGCCCAGAGGGGTGGGTTTCTAGCAAAGTGTGTATATGTTAGCTATTAAGAAATTTCCTCCAGTCTTTCACGCACAGATCAATCGCCCAAATGAACATGGGAACCTTCCAAGGCTGAGGTTGGAAAGTGTTTGATATAAATCTACAGATTTGAGCCTCAGGGGCAATGCAGGTTCTACTTTTGCCTCTGTTACAAGCTCTAGGTAGGATCTGGGACACTCACTCAATTTACACTTCCTAAAATGGAAAAAGTCATCTTGCCTATAGGTTTCTACCTACTTTTTGGTTGTCTACACTGTGAAAGCCATATGCAGACAGACTGACTTCCACCCCCACCCCTGCGCCCACCTTTTTCCATCAGTTGATCACCTTTACAGCCTGAGAACAAGCCAAGAAGAAACTCCAAGCAGATGTCTCATCCAAGCTCTTCAGTTCTGCACTGTTTATAGGGAAAAATTCACCAATGGATGCTGTGAAGCTCCATAGGACACCAGGCTGATTCCTGTTGGTGAAATCTAATGRTACTAGTGAGTGGGAAAAAATACAAGTTCAAAATAAAAACTAAACTCTTTCTCAAAATTGTCAGTTGGAGGAGATTTCTGTATACCTCCAAGTTTGGTCCAACTCACTTCAAAAATAAAGAGATCAAGTGCAAAATAATCTGGGAAGTCCACAAGAGACATCTGTTGCTAAYGTCAGCACCATTGGTTCCTGGATGGGACAGATGAAAGCATTTAGGGGAATCAAACAGGAAATTTTTAAGGCAAATGAGATCCCCCCAGGTTGTGAAGCCCTCTCGGTTTCATGGTAAGAGACGTTTCCAGCTTCCAGGGACAGGTTCTGAGAGGCTCCGCTGTGGTTTCCAGTGGGAATTTTCTCCATGGTGGGTGTCTGGAACTGGTTTCTTTCAATCAATCATATTCATATATGTATATGAAAGACTTTCAACCAAAAGCTACRGGCTTGTTCGGTGTTAGGAAATCTTGACTGTCAAATAAATCTCAGGAACAATTATTTTCTTAAAATATATTTATATATTAAAAAAAAAAAAAGAGATGAACAGATTTAGACTGCAGTTGGCACTTGTTTAAGGCAACTTAACAACCACTGCGGGAACAGAGACTCCATTGTAATCCCCTATATATACTGGCCCAGTAGCCAAAAGCAACAARCAAGCTTGTCATGAAATGGATGTGTAAAGGAAGCAATCAAAATTGGAGAGAGAAACAGAGGAGGAGGGAGAGAGAGAGAATGAGAGAGACAGAGAGAGGATTTTGAGTGAACTTTTTGTTCAGGAAACAGTAAAAAAAACCAAACCAAACCATCGGTTTTGGCCTGATTCTGAGTGGTTCTTGTGTGGTGAACGCTGCAATGAAGACCACAGATGTGCATTTTTTTAAATAAAAATGCACTGCTGTCCACTTCAGAAATGTAACACTCCAGCAATGGAGATATCTCTGCCAGGCTACAAATATCAGTGCTATGTGCTGGTCACCACCACCCCACTTTTCTTATGACACTCCAAGGGGGCTTTGGGGTCCATGCAGAGAGAAGGAGATGAAGCAACTCCGGTTCCTTTCCTAGATGGCCATGCCTGGAAAGGGCAAGAGAAAAGGGAATGGAGTAAAAATCACCCCTCCCTCCTTGTTTAACTCCAGCTTGCAGCTGAAGTTCAGCTTCAGCCACCTTGACCATGCTGTCATTTTATTGCAGCGTGACAGTCTCAAAGAAGTGAGCTATGGTTTTGACATCCTGCTAATACAGGCAYAGAGAGAAAATGTCTGGTGGGAACCTGGCCTGGAGGTGAGCAGAATTACATGCAACCATGGAGAAGCAAGAGGCCTGTGATGACCCTGTGCTCTTTGCAGCTCTCCATCAGGGTAGATGAAGAGGCCAGCACTTTTGGAAATGTCAGATGAGATCCACTGGCCTGTGATTCAGTCTCCCCAAGGCATGTGGTGGAAGGGCCACTGCTTGACATTTGGCAGTGCACCCTGAACACTTCAGGGCAGGGGTCATATCCATGTTCATGGGATGCCAAGATCAGATTAGCAACAGAGYTGTGTTTATTACAGAGAGAGAACAGATGTGGAGATACTGGATACCTCCAAAACTGTAGCTGCYGTGGTCTTTATCACAGAAGCATCACAACGTCATGTAATGTCCTTAATTAAAGCATTGACCTAATGTGGGTTCAYCTGTTTCCCAGGCATGTATAGGGTATGATACACAGAGAACTTTTGCAGAAACTGCAAGGAGAGCATGAATATCTTGTCTCTGGTTCCTCTTGACAAGCAGATATCTATTGCTGCTATGGGCCTTTCTCCACCATATGATGACCCTCAGGCCATGGTTTGCTCTTGGGAATTACTTRCTTGCACAAGGACCCAGGATGAGCATGGGAGTGGACCAGAGACCTTTTGCAGTTCCTTCCAACCTACATTATTCTGTGGTTCTAGGCCTGGATGTAATTGCACTGCCTTGATCACGTGAACTTGGCCAAATCATTTGGAGTGAAGTCTTCAGATGCAACCTACGCAGTTTCCTCAGTGCAAGTTGATATGATTTAGGTTTCTGCATTCCTTGATCAATTTTGAAAATGGTGTGTAGGCTCCTAAATCATACAGGCTCTTTTGAAACAATTATTCCTTTTTTTTCCTGTCTCTTACTTCTCCACACATTTAAAGGGGAGATGCTAATACATCTGTCATTGCTCCTCTTTGGTCCAACTCTTAGGACCAGCCCTTGAGACCTGCAACAAGTAGCTGCAAAGTTCTACATACCAAGACCTCTCCTGAGGTCTTGCTGGCATGCTGGTAACCCATCTCTTTGCATGAAGGAGCAGAAGGGCAGGCTCTKTGGCCTCCGTGTGTTGCAAGTTGGACTCTCTCCACAGCACTTTACAGAAACTTGCAAACAAGTTCCTGTAAGCAGCTGGGGGATATTTCAACTTTTGCTCACCCTCAGCTGATTAAGCACCAGGATGAACTGGGTTCTGTGGAGTTACTGGAAGCTTTCTGCTCCTGTTCAAGCATAAAGGCCTCGGATTGATGCCGTGACTCCTTGACACAGATTTAGCAGGCTTTCAATTGGTTTGGCAAACAATAAATGTCTATATACCTCCTACCCTTCCTTCCAAAGCCTATCCATGACAGCAGGTACAAAGGAAGAATAGCTGCTSTCATCTATGAACACAGTTGGACTTGATTTCTAATGCCGCATTGTGTTTATGCAAGATTAATAGTGAAATTTTCTTCCAATGCTCTTTGGGATGCTGGTGGAACTGAAGTTGGAGGAGTGAAATGTGATCTGGCCCATCTGGAAGCCTGTTCCACTGACACTAGCAAGACCTTCAAGAATTAAGATCCTGTGGTCAGCCTTTTTCCAGAAGTTACCTCCCTTACAAGCCTTCAGGACTGAACCAGTTCCAACACCATAAGACTGGTCTCACTTGGTCAGACCTCCAAAGGTCCATCTCACTTGTCCTTTGTCTCCAACAATAGCCAGGAGATGTTGCCCAGAGAAAAATGTAAGAATTGGTTCAAGATGCAATAGCATTTTCCATGGCAAACTTTGATGTGAAGCTCGGGGTCTTCCAGATCAAGTCAGGGAATATTTTTGTTTAAAAACCACCAAGAAGATTTCCTCCATGGATTTGACTCACAGTTTTTTTTAAATCATTGATCTTTTAGGCTCTTCTTGCAACACAGGAGCACAGAATAAGTTTTCTAACTCCTAGCTAGCCAACATACAGATTAGCAGCCTCTTATGGCAAGTTAGAAGTGGCAGTTAGCTGAAATGATATTGCTTCAGCACTGATGGTCTTTGAAAGAAATAACTCATGTTCCATGCAGAAAACTGTTACAAGATTTCTATAACCCTGTGTCCTTCCCATAGCACCTGGAAACTTTTCAGTCTTTAGTTTGGAGATTTATGATGTATCATAGAGCTCTGCTGGAACCAATACTTTGTCTTTGGACCTGGCTGAAGTTCTCCAGCTGGTGAACAGCAGAGAGGTTTTGGTCTCTGTTTAGTTACTGTTTTTCCCACYCCATCCCTCCCTAACAGAAGAGTAGTCATTCTAGTAACGTTTCACAGGAYTACCCGGATAGATAGATCACAGTACAACAGCCACGGAGCTGAGTGTTGTGACTCTGTCAYGGGGACAAAACAAGTCACCCCACGAAGGAAAAGGACATCTTAGCTAGACAGGTGGAGATCTTTTACTTGGGCACAAAAAAGGGTTTCCTATGCCTAAATTARGCCTCCTGAGAATATTTTCAGCAAAAAAAAAAATGTGATTTCTGTCATCTCAGCAAGGACCTTAGTGTGCACAGTTCTGTACAAAACCACAACAGAATGACAGTCCTTGCTCCATACAGCTCACACCAGAGCAGAGGCCAGCAGGAGAGGGTGATGAAGAGAGCACAGTGGTCGGTAAGGTTGCCCTCTTGCCAACGATGGAAATCCAGAATTGACTTCTTCTTTGCAGGCCGGGAGTTCCACCAAAAAGAACATATTTGGTCACTTTTCAGAGTTTTCTCAGTTATTCAGAAGTTTAAGGGTATTACTGGTGACTGAAAGGATTATGGGCCGAAGCAAAACCCTGTTTGAGGGACCAGAAGAAATCCTTTTTTGGTCTCTTTGATGAGGACCAGGGTAGTTATTAGGGGCAGCTTTTTCGCATCAAGCTCTACACTTGCTGGCTACCTCATAGAGCCTTTTCGGAAATTAGTCCTTCCTTATGAAAGTTATTTATGATTGCAAAAGTTGACACTAATTTATTAAAATGAAGAGAGAAGAAAAGCCTTCACATTTCTGAGCTTGCATTAAAAAAATAAAATGGGTTTTTGTAAGTAACTAAAACCCAATAATTGGGGGATTATAACAAAAACAGGAACATTTTTGTTAAAACAAACATTTCTTGCCAAAACAGTCATTTCAACCAAAAGTTTATTTCTTATTTATTTATCTTTGGATAAAGGGAAAAGATTCAATAGAAAATTTCTGCCAGACACACGCCAAGCTTTTCTCTGTCTCTATCCATAAACAACGTAGTGGAAGCCCTTGGGGGTAATGGACTCTTGAAAACGCATTCCTCCTCTTGGTGTCTGAAGAGGGGCTCAGCTCAACAGAAAATATCCTTGGAAAACTGCCTCCATCTCTGCACTCAAGAGAGCAGCTTATCGCCATAGTAAGGGAAGCCGAGGAAAATGTTCCAGCCCAGCCAAAAGAAACCGTTTGCTGCAGCAGATGTGGTAGCCCAAAGGGGTGAAACAGGCAGAAGACAGGGCATTCTGCCAGAATTGCTCCCAGTTTTTCCATCCCAGAGAAAATCCTCCACATAGTCTTGGTGAGCCATCAAAATCACAGGTATGAGTTCTCCTTTTTAACTTGAAAAAAAAGAAGTGTGGGGGGGAAATAGCCACCTATCTATGCTAGCCAAAAAAGAAAGTTGGGACATTTGTTTCCATATCCAGGGGAGGTTTCTGGGGTTTGGGACAAACTAAACTACTCAGCTGGAAGGAAGAACCCCGTCTCGGTAAATGGATGGCTCCTGGGATGGAGTCCATGTTACTCTTGGGTAAATTGGTACTTAAAAAGGGGCAAATCTTCATTCCTAAGGACCTTTCTGGAGAGGAGCCCTGGTAGCTGGAACTGGCGCACTGTAAGCGGGGATGGCAGTGTGAGGGGCAGAAACGACCCCTTGCTGGTTGCTCCTGGGACTGTAGAAGATGGAAGTCARATCTCAACCCATCGCTCTTGGGAGGGACAGGGTGGTCTGGATTAAGAGACCTCCTTAGCAGCACTGGCTCCTCCTTTCATCTTCAGCCYCTTGACCCCAAATGTTTGGCATGCGGAGTGAAAATGCCCTGTGCCACATCTCTGATGTGCTCAGCAGCGTCCCTCCCCAGCTGAGAGGGGGTGAGGCTCGAACGCTGGACCATGGCACCTGGACAACACTCAGTACACAAGGTACAGGAGACGTAAGGGTATCTGCACACACACACATTTTTTAACTTAAAAAAATAAACATTCCTGCTTGTCAGCGCTGCATTTTTCTATAGTTGTGTTTTAAAAATAGCCTTAAAGCAAGTGACGTGGCCCCACCCCATAACCAAAATAAAAAACGCACTACAGCTCCCAGCTGTTTACTCACCCTGGGGCARAAAGAAAGAGCCTTTGCAAAGTTTTTGGCCTGGATGACACCCCTGGACCGACAGGCCTGGATGGGGTCACCTGGCAGTGGTCTTCTCCAAAAAGGGAGAGTTTCCCTTCCCCATCCCTGGCAAGGAATCCATCTCCAGGCGACCAGCGTCGGGTTCACAGGGCCATGAGAGGAGATGCTCCTGTGGTCTCTGTGCAACAAAAGCAAAAGAAAATGGGGAGAAATGTGCAAATGCTTTATACTGCACATTTTCATATATACTGTTAAATGTTAAAATACATTGTGCCAATACCCAATGTTTAGCTGTGTTTTCCTCCCATATCCACTGCTATAGGTTCCTCCCAGTATCTTCTGTCTGTACATCTTCCCARCCCTTTGTCCCTCTCTTTTCCCTGCTATTCCCCTCTCCATATTCATTTCTCCCCAGTTTATTCTTACTTATGTATGACCTTATTTATATATGGTCAGGACCAATCCTCTGTGAGGTGCCAGGAGCACAAGTTTTTTAGGCTTCGAACAGATCATTTCAGGTAGCAGGGGAYACTCAGAATTAGGAAGCAATGGTATTAAGCAAGCTGATGTCATCTATTCTCCCTGGGGACCAGAGGGATCCAATGGYTCATATAGCACATTTAATGAAAGACGGTAGCTAAAATCTGGGATTACCCCTTTTATGCAGAAGACAAAGTGGGGATAAGTTGTACACCCTCAGCCAGACAAGAAGCAACAGGCAGAAGCAGGAGGAAAGTCATCTCTTCTCCCTAAAAATCCTTGCTAGTCCTACTCCACGGCAAATAGTCTAGGGAAAAAGGCAAAGTGTGAGACAYGCTCTCGTGAGTTTTCTAGTGGCCATCTCTAAAGATCAATGGGTTCAAAAGCTGTAATATTGGTCATCAAAGGAGCCAGATCTGTCTCATCTTTCTTAAAAATGTAAAGAGGTTTTCTGTCACCCACCCCAAGCCAAAATGTCCATGAACCAGTTCTGCCYTGATTTGGGTTTTGTCCCTTGAACTTTAGTCTTTGGATGTTTCCCATGGAGTACCCTAGACAATATGGTCAAAAAGCTGAGCCTGCCAGGTCCCCTGAAATGGTTTGAAAACCAGTGYCGTCTCCTCAGCCCATGGAGTGGGGAACAGTGTTCAAGAGCTGTGGGTCCTGGGAGCAAGGAAGCTCCTGATAGCCAAGCGCAGYCCTAGCGTGTTTGTATTAGCAGTGATCAGCGATGAGGTTATGGCTCAGGGAAATGGGTGGATACCGAGACCAGGGATATAAATAGGCACATGGCACTCTGCAGCCATGGGAATGCCCTGGATTTCTCTTCTGGCTACTGCTGCTGTCTCGCTCAGCTCTGCTGGGTGGCTCACGCAGCTTCCCTCTGCCTCAGTTTCCCTGYGGTTATGCCAACTGCCTCTTCTCGTGCTGCGGCACTGGGACCTTCCAGGAGAAGTGTGCTGAACCCCAGGCRTACCCTGCTGCTTTGCAATAAGCACCCACTTTGCTGTGCTATTTTACCTCCATTGGAGAATGGGTTTGGGGACKGGGATCAGGGGAGCATTAAGGTGGAGGTGCAGATACAGATCCGGGTTGTTACAACATGGTCTAAAAGCGGAAAAATCTGGACCCRTGCAAACAGTAGTGCCTGGGCTTCCGCCTCAGACCCTAAAGGGGAAATGGGAAAAGGAAAACTACAGCTTTGGTCTTCACCCCTTTTTGCGTGGGACCTCAGTGGTTGGATAAGAGGCCCCGTGCTGTGTGATTCCTCGTGGCAGCATGCATTCAAAAGCATCTGTCCAGGAAAGACCCCATAGTCCACAGCCCATGGTGCTTTCTCAGGGGTAAGCAACTTAAAAGAAATACCTGCAGTGAGCAGGGTCACGCTTCTTGTACTTGCTGTTAGGGGTGCAACGGCTCTGAAAAAGGTAGCGCTGCCTGGYGAGATGGGAAGGAAACAGCCGCCGGTGTCGGTGCAGACCTGGAAAGACCCGTCCCTCGAGGACGTGGTGATCTCAGCTCCTGCTCCGCTCCATCCGCTCCCTTTCCCAGACAGGGAATCTCCACGTATTGATCCCGAGGAAACATTCACTCCTCAGTTCCTTCCTGCCGGTTTCTATTCTCAGGGAAAGCTGGAGCCCAGCCTCACCCTTTCCTGCAGCCCRGCACTAAGGAGAAGAGCATCACGGTCGCTCACAGCCAGGTTGTGAACCCCTCCTGTGCTGGAAATCTCTGGGAATTTTTTATTTTTATTGAACTCCTGTTCTGAGGGCTTTGGTTTTCACATAAGCACAGACATGCAGAGCAGAAGAGCTTTTCAGGATAGCGAAAGGACAAGACCCAACTAATTTTAGGATAGAGTTTGAACCACGTGGCTGTCAATAAGCAGGAGTGGGGCCAATGGGCTTAAATGTGGGTGCGGGGGTTACTTTTACCTTTCTGTGCAATGCATAGAGATGTATTGGTCAGAGATACTTCTAGAGATACAGATCCTATGGTATTTGGGGTCCCAGAGTATCTACAAAGTAAATGGGGAAGATCTGGGTTCTCCCATAAGTGTTTAASATCTGATGAAAGAAAAATTGCAGCAGGGACTTGTTGATGACCTCCAAGCTATTTGGACCAGGCTGTTGGCAACTCCCAATATTTCTTGCAAACAAGGATGTACCCACAATCAAGCATGAGCTGAGCAATCCCTCAAGATAACATAGCTCCCAATATTGCAGCCTGGGAGGCCGATGCAATCTTACAAATCCGTATTTGCTGGGCCCAGCAAACGTTATTTCCCACACACAGAGGCTAAATTTGAGATTATTTTTGTCCTATCTCACAGCTCTCTTCATGTTGCAACACACAGGAGGCGGGAGATGTATTCAAGTCCTTGGAAAAGAGACCTAGCTCAAGGATCCCACTTCCCTGGGCAAGTGTTCTAAGCACTGATGAGCATAGATACCTCACACTCCCACTTCTGGATGACTTTCCTGAGTGCTTGATCTGCTATATATAAAAATGTTGATCAAATCCAGCCTTGGCAGCAAGGCTGTTGGAGGAACACCTAGTCTGCGGGTTTTGGCAGGGYTTGTATATGATCTAAGCAGCAACTACTCATCACTGTCTTGGATGAGGCTCTCCATGGCTTCTTGTATCAAAGCAATAAGTAGAATTTCCCAAGCATAGCAAAAGAGACTTGTAAGGTAGGGAGAACTGTATTCATTAGGTAAAAGTTCAACATGTGTTTTAAAGGCTGAAAGAAAGGAGGAAGGGCAAGTATTGGGAATTAGTCCCTCATGGTTGTTTGAGGATATTTTAATTGCTTATAGAAAGGCTTCACACATGTAACAGGCTTGACTTCATCCTGGGCCAGTGACAGCCAYCAATTAACCTTGGGGTAGGTGTCCATAATGGTTTTGCCCTTCTTTGCGAGGGAGAAAATCTGGCGGTGATGGGAACGGACCACAAGAAACTGCAACGACTACGATGCTCATCACCAGCCTGGCTGCTATGTTCTGGCCAGCRAAGGGGTTTGACTTCGTCGGCTTTGCCACCCCTTCATATGGCTCACCCCACCTCTGCTGCTTTGCTCATCCGCCCCACAGGAGCAAACCCCTCTTTGCCTTTGCCTCTTTCCAAGGCTCTTTCAGACTAAAAATCGTGATGTTTCAGCTCAGGAGTGACTGCATTTCAGAGAGTGGAGGATGTTGCCCAGAGAGTTTCCTGCAGCGCCGTAACTACAAAAGACACTTCGCAGAGATGCCATCCCCAGTACCCACCAGCCCCGGACCCACGCACCAGGAGCAATCCACCACGGAGCAGCCCTCCAAAAGATCTCCGACGGCAGCACCCCGGCAAAAGGCTGAGCACAGCCCCAAATCACCGTCACTCCCGCAGCACCTTGCATTTCCCAGGGCTGGTGGAAAATGAGCCATCTGCACCCAACTAGTGCTTTCTTCCAGCTGCTGGGGGTGTCTCGGATGCGGCCGTGCAGGGATGTGTCTCCGGCGAAGCGGCTCTGGCTTCGCTCCGTGGGGAGAGAAGCGATGCACATGCTCCCTGTAATAGCTCCTCCAGCCTGCTCGCTCCCATAATAGTCTCCGTGTGTGAAATTTCACCTGACCTGAACTTTCTCGAGTTTATCCAGCCTTCACCCTGACAGTTTAGAGCAGAACTGTTTTTATGCCTCGCAGTCCAGACACCAAATTGGAGCCGAAGTGACGTTTATTGTTTCAACAGTGTTATTATATGAAGATTGAGCTCATTACAAACACGACCTGTTTTCAAGCCAGGACACATATTAATTTGGATAAAATACCAGCTGTGTCCTCTCTCCATATGGCCTTATCGGAAAACAAACTGGGTTAAGTTTCATTCCAAAGAATGAAAATATAATTGAATACTTGCTTCATTTGAGGAAACTCAAATAATCATTATCATCACAATGTCTCTGCTAATCAYGGTGGAGAGGGGGCAGAGGTGTTTATTTCTGTGTATATCTAAAAATAAACCGAGGCACAATTCCTCCAGGGGAACCTGAGGGCAGCAGGGGGGAGACTTTCCTCTAGCACCGGGAGAAGAGGAAGGTCCTCATCCAACCTCTGCAGYATTGCGGCCCAGCGTGACACCGCGGGTTGTGGTTTTGCAGTGGTTTTATGGCGTTTTCCCCTATAGGAGACAGGGATTATCCTGGGCAACGCATGGAGGTGGATGTGCAGAGGTCCCACGTCCTCCCCATCTGCACCCTGAGCGTTGTGACCATGGAATGAGAGGTCCAGACGCTGCAACCCACCTCTGCAGGCTGGCCAGGCTGGTCTCTGCTTACTGGTGCCATGAGGTGTGCTGGCCTCAGACRTCCTCAGTGACACTCCAGAACGGCAAGAGTTTAGAAAAAGTAGGTGCTACCTGTCCCCCAGCCTTGTGCATCTGTGTAGTGTTATTAGAATATGAAATAGAGCTTGGTGCTCCCAGTCCTGGRGTGATTTCTGACCTCAGCGGCACCTAACATAGCAAACTTAAAAATAAAATTAAAATCTGAAGCATGCGGATGGGGAAGGGAGCCCAAGCTGGCATTGAAGACGTCCCCTTGAAAGACTCTGTGCTGTTGGCTCTGCTCTGACTCGGGGGGAAAGCTGTGCAAGGAGACACTCAGTGGCTTTATTTTCCTTCCAGCATTAGGGGAGAAAAAGAGCAGGATGGAAATCCCTGAATGCTTTCAGCCAATTCTGKCTCTGGGATTTCTTCAGCCAGAGGTAGCAATTCTGTACATGACGGCTTTCAATAGATTTTTCTTCCAATAATTTGAACCCTTCGAAGGGAGAGCCCTCCATGAGRTAGAGCAGGGGGCTTTGGGAGGGTCCACTGTCTTTTGCAGCTGGCAGAAGAAATGGCACATGCCTATGAAAGCGGAAGACATGGGGATACCGAGATGATTGGGCAGCAAGGGACACCATAAGCAGGTTTTCTACAGAAATGCAGCCAGTTGGAGGAAGACAGGATAGATGTACAGGAGGCATCATCCCAGATGATGGGTGGGACAAGGAGGACTGATAGCGAGATCAGTCCAGAGCAGAGGAGGAAGAGGAGGCGACAGAAGAAAGCTGTGGACATTAACAACAGCTGGGTTTAGAGCTCTGTTTTTGTAACTGCTTGGAGAAAAAGGGGACATTTCACCCATGCATCTGCATGAAAAATAAATATGGCAATGATTTTTTTCCAGTAGAAGTGTTTGGGCTGTGGTTTGGCTTTCATTTCAGAAACTAAAAGAAATGCTTTGCTGTTTTCAAAAACTAGATTCTTTTTCTACCGAAACCAGGCCTGCCTTTGGGTTTTAAACCATACTCTTCTGTTAAAAATAAAAAAGTTGGTTTGGGTTTTGTTTTGTTTTGTTTTGTTTTGTTTTATAGAGACTGAAATCGTAAGAAATCAAAAGTCCCCAGACCAAATAAGTCTACTGCCCTAGAAGCTCATTTACTGTCTTAGAGACCAAAAAAGTGCATATAGCACAACAACTGCATGAATGCACATCTCATCTGGAAAACCAATGCAGGAAGGGCAGGTGAGTGACAGCTTTGGGGACCTCCCTTTGGACTAAAAATGTCCGCATTCTGCTCAGGAGGAGCCAAGTTTGGGATCTTTGTCAGCGTCTGGTCAGGGCTTGGTCCCACGGGGAGATGCTTTCCTAAGCCTTGGTTTTCCCTCTCCAGATCAGTCTGAGGTCAACCTCCGCCTGCACCTGACCTGAAGCACAGACAGGTCCAGGTCCAGCAAAAGAGCTCTGGGGACGGGTGGCTTTGGTGACACTAAAGCACGGGGAACCTGAGGGCTTTGAAAGTGCTGAAATACAAAGAAAAAAGGGARGGGGGGATGACATTGAAATCATGGGGTAATTAAAAAGCTGAGGTAGACAGCGTAATTGGAGGCTTAGCACCACATTCATTGGCMCTGCAGTGTGCTTTTCTGAACTGGAGAAAAGGCTTTAGATAAAGCCATAAAATCACTCGATGTGCCAAAGCTTAAGAAGACAAAACCTAAACAGAAATCAAGTAACCCCCCTGTCTTGCCCTCTCCTTCCATGATAAACTATGGAAAAAATTAAGTAAACAAAATTACAGAAARTAAGTATTTCTGAACATTTCTGGGGGCCATCTGCAGGGTGGGGCCCATCTGCTTTCCCTGAATCCAAGAGAGTTGCTACTATTATTGCTGAAGGAAGGCAGCTGAGCAGAGGATGGGAGGCATGAGAGAGAAAGAAAGGCTGATCCCAGAACTAGGTCTTCAGGCTGTGACTCACTTCGCCTGTGTGACTTTGAAGAAGCTGCCAAGCCCCAGAGCGTCTGCCTCGGCACCTAAAACGGGACTTTGAATGGATTTGGGGCTCTTCACTCATGGGCCGTACTGGAGGCATCAATATTTTTTCAGGGCTTGTATTTCAGCCTGCAGAGATTGTCAGGTGCCCGTGGAATTGCCTTCTGCAGATGCAGGCAGGCGCCCAGCCTCAGCATGAAGGTACTTTGCTCCTTCCTGTGTTTTGTGTTGTGACTCAAAGAGGTTTCCAAATCAAGATGAGGCTCCCAGGAGCCCCCAGCTATTATGTCTGTGTCAAGTGAATCCTACTCAGTTGGTGGCTTGCTCTCAGGACTCCCCAGGTCTCACATGGACTCCCTCAACGCAATCACTCCAGCTCCAGAGGTGGGGCAGAGCTCACACATCGCCTGTCCCTGCGCTCCCGAGAGGCTGGATCCACTAAGCCTCAAGGATTTCTGATCCACTCTGAAGAGCCACCCAACAGCAGTTTGGGTTTGCCTTCAAAAGTTGCTAGAAATATATTTGAAAGAAATTGCAGATATGCATGTGTAATGTAGAGGGTCTCATCATCTACCATCAAAATATCATCTCTGATGCATCAGGCTTTAATTAGGAAACACTGCTGGACCTGTCTCCATTGCAATGTAATAAAAACCTTTGGGATATCGGATATGGAGCTGATGGGGCTCATTTTTGCCTGAGTGAATGAAATTCCCCCCTGATGAGGCATCTCTTCTCACCCAACTGAGCTGCTTCCTACTTGCTCTGAAAGCTCTGAAAGCCTTCAAACAATGAGGGCCCAACCCCAAGCTGGCTGAAATCAAGGAAGAGACTCAGGGCTCGAATGCTTTCGCCAAAAACTTCCTTTCACTGGGATTACAGAACGAACTATCTCACTGCTTGTGTTTCTCCTTTGACCACTTAAGTTTTCTGGCTAATATGTTTAATTAGGAATTGGCATCAAATGCTTCTTGCCACCTGCTTCACATCCTTCCGTGATACGGTTGTAGACAGGATAACTGGAGCTAAATCCTCCACTTGTGCATTGGCAACAGAGGCTAAAAAATCCATGTTAAGTTGTAGCCTGCCTGGAGCCCAGTGCCTCGTGCTGGACGACAGCGCGTCTTGCACAAAGGCATCCAGCCCTCACTTCAAGATGCTTCAAGTGGTGGATAATCCATCACTTTCCCTTCTCATTTACTCCATTGGTTAATCACCCTCTTCATTCAGACTCTGTGCTTTATTTTTAACTTATGTGTGTGCCGAAAGCTCTGTTTTCTTTTTCTCGCTGCATACCACTGCATTCCCCTCCAAAGATGAAAGTCAGCGGCGTTTCTGCATTATCCAGGTCACTTCCATCCATGGGATGCGGTTGTTTCTTTGAGGTGCATTTTTCCCTTCATGTGTCTAATAGTTCAGCAACCCATTACAAATACTCCTAAAGTGGAAGCATTCGCCTGCTTGCTCTTTTCAGATGTCAACTTGGCAAGACAAAATCCCAATATTTCCTGCGTGGGCTTGGCTGGATTGAATCACTGAGTGGTGCAATAAAACAAATACATCTCGCACAATACAAAACAGGAAAACTATCCCCGTTTGGGGGGAACATCTCTATCAGCTTATCCCTTCCCTGAGAAAGGCTGACATTTGGTTTAAGGTAGAACACATTCCTGACACACAGGACTATGATCCGTTACAAAAGGGAGCCCGCTTCCTGGATTTAGGCTAAGGGACAGGGTTCAGGCAGGGGGCAAGCTATATATGTGTCAAAATGAGCAATGTCTTTTTGGGTCACATATACTTTTGACTTCAACACTGCTTTATGTAGGCTGTAAAATTAATAGGTGGGAACTAGATTTATTTGTCCCCCTGGCCTGGTAGTTGCTTGTTAGGTTAAACTCACTGATTTCCTGGTACAAAAGTGCTTGTTAAAATAATCTCCCTGAAAATATTCCTCTGGGACTACTTTATCTTCTGAAATCAAAAATTCCTAAATAATGAAATGTGCAAGATGTGACAGACGGACTTGAGCAAAACAAAACCAAACCCCCAGAAAAGAAGAGCTCGTTCCCATAAACACCGTTTGGGGAATTCAACTTGTTTCTGGTGTTTTGTAACGAATGCCAGCATCTGTGCTCCACGCAGAAATGCTCTTATGCAGGACTCACCTGTTTCTCTTTTATCCACGGGGCCTCATTCTGCCCTCCCCATTGACCCAAGCTTCTCCATGGTGTAATTCCCATCAGGTTTACCTGGTTTGGCTCTGTCCTCAGTCACACAACTTCCAAACTAGCCCACCAGGACTGTCCCAAACAGGCAGTGAGAAGATCGGTATGCTCAACAGCCCCCTTTTTCTGTGCTATCAGAAGGGCTGTTCCCAAAACTTCATTTACCCACATCCCTCACATCSTGAGTAGGGACCTTGAACCCATTCATTTGCTTATGTTTCCTACTCAGCTACAAATCTCACCCCATAAATGAGGACTCCATCCCTATGTCTCCTTWTCTCTCCCAGTATCCTACCAACCCCATCCTCAAAGCAAGCCTTCCTCCACCTCCACCTTCATTTACCTCCATCTTCTGTGGCCCCATTTTCCTCCCACAAACCCCCAGACTGAACTGAATGGAACCTCTATCTTTTTTGCCACCAAAGACACTCCACATTATCTATCCCGATCTCCCTCCATCCTGCAGTTTTAGCCCTGTCCCCATGTCCTGAGCTAGATGTGGGGACCTCAGTAGGGCAGGTGGGACGTGAGGAGCACATCTGCACACAGCAGCAAAGGGCCTCCAACCAGGGAGACCTTGTGCAGTCAAGTCTGTCCCTCTGAATTAGGAAGCTGCCACCAGCAGGTCCCCATCAAACATGATTCTCCTACCCTTGCAGGTGGACACACTACCTGGGGAGCCCAGGTATGGCCAGCATGTAGATTTAGTGCCATTCCTYCCTCCACTGAGGCCAACGTAACCTCTTCACATCCAGGTGCTAAGGACTCCCTCCATCAGTGCATTGGAGCTGCAGAACAAAGACCCGAGTTAGCATCCCTGCGTGGCTCTGTGCAGTGCAGACTTTTCCCCAATTTTAGTCTCTCTAGACCTTCTTGGTGGTGTTTTGGTTTTTTTTTTTTTTTCATTTTTGTTTGCTTGTTTTTTCCTCAGCACCTGAAGTGTGTGTGTAAGATGGGGGGAGAGCACCCAGAGGATTCTTGCTACAGCTGAGGCTGCACAAGCTCATCACACTGCAAAACTGTGCCAGTGCCTCTCGGCCCTACCTTCAGTCCCCCTCCCCTCCCCTTTCTTGCTGCAGCTCTGAGCAGGCTGTCAGCCCCTCCCCACAACCCCGACCCCCCTCCCACCTCCTCCAGGTGTGGGCACTTGACTGCAATCAAATCCTCTCTCCAGCAAAAGGTGGTGGAGAGATTTCATTATGGGCTTGGAGCGGCGATGCTGGGGGACCTGTTTGCACAATGCTTCCATTGTGTGGCTGCATTATTCCGGCCGCTGGAGGAAGAAGCCTGGAGTGCTGGAGGATGCTCGTGCGTGCYGGGAGCTCGTAGGTGAGAGTGCAAAGGGCACGTCCCTAACGTGACCGCGCGGAGGGCTGCAGAGAGGGGGAACGGAGCTCGTGTGTTCTCCAGGGACAGCCTGTCTTTACCTAATAACGGAGATTGAGGAGCTGGTTTGAGCTACCCAGACATTACATCAGCTCGTGGCCTCCCTCCCATTGGTCCCCTTGCCTTAGCCCCTTTAATTCGGCAGCGTATCCTTACGGTCACCTTAGTGTCCTGACCCATGAATCACGTTTGTGTCATTCCCCTAGAACTGGGGAAGGATAAAGCTGTTCAAGGAAAAACTCAGCATCTCTTCTGCTTTGTGAGATGAATGTTGCAGGCAGAAGGAAGGCTTCTTTTGGGGTGGGGGGGATGTCAGTGCTTTTTTTTTTTGCCTTCTTTTTTTCTTCTTCTCCCATGAGACCCTTTTTCCTGGTAAAACAAACCTCCAAGCCTCTACCCACCTGAGATTAGATCCAGCTGCACCAAACAGGATCATTTTTTTTTTTTTTTTCTTCTCCCATGAGACCCTTTTTCCTGGTAAAACAAACCTCCAAGCCTCTACCCACCTGAGATTAGATCCAGCTGCACCAAACAGGATCAAACTGTGTGCCAGGAAAGCATGTGTGAAGGAGAAGCTCTGTTCCAAAGAGCTCTTGCCCTACCCAGATAGAGGAACAGCATATCCTGCTCCTCCAGGGTGGGAACCAAACCACAAAGAGATTCTTGCCTAGATTAAGGCATAATTTACAGACCATACACAAGTAAGCAAATAAGCCAAGGGGTTGCCCCAGGGTCCTTCAGTGAGGAGAGAGATGGTCTGAATCTTGTTCCAGTGTTCCTGTCTTTCTCAGCAATGGTACTCCTAAATGGAGGAGCTGATGGTGGACCTCTAGATAGGATGACTGTGGTCTTGGTGACTTCTCCAGGGTCACCCAGACAGCTGGTAGGAATCGTCTTGAAGCCCAGGTCTTCATCCTCCCTGTGTCTATCTTGGTGCCTAGGCAAATTTGAGATATTTAAATCAGATTTGACACAGTGCACAAGAGCATTGAACCGAAACCCTGACTTTAATTTTTCTGATCAGCTCATCTTGGGCTGGCTGACCATTAAGGAAGACCTGCCCGTGATGCTTTAAAACAACATCTGTTTACAACGACAGTGTCTCCAGATCCAAACATCTTCTGATTATTTTCACATTTCTGATATAGATAGAGCAGCTCAGAAGCTTTGGTCTTAAGGTTCCCAGAATATCTTCCTCAAAGGACATCATTTGGAGGTAATTGTAGGGCTGTTGTTGTAAACAGTCTCTCYGAAATCTCCCAACAAAGCAAGTATCCCTTATTGAAAACACTCCGTCCAGACAGTGTTGTTTGTCAGTGATGAGCTGCAGGGATGCTGGATCCCTGGCCCTTTTATAATCTTCAGCGGTCACGAACCAGGCTGCTTGGAAGGATCTGTTTGAATCGGGGGACTTCCAAGAGGAACCAAAAAAATCACGCCAGGAGTGCAGCCTGTTCCATTTATTCCACTTTCCCTTGCTAATGAGGGTGATCTGTGCAAAACATGAGGCCCCAGAAGGGGCTGACATACTGTCTTAGAGGCCAGCTTTTAAAAGGACTTACGGGGCTGAACTTTCTTTGCAGTATGGGTCAAGGAAGGGCACGTATTAGGAGAGCAGCCACTGCAGTTTTTTCTTTAGCACRAGAAAAGAGATGAGCACCTTCAAAGCTGATCTGTTCTACCTGTTAGGATGGGATAATCTGCCCTAAAAAAGCAGCCAGAGCAAACAGGCTTATAACTCAGATACCTCTGTTAGGTGTCTGTGGTTAGCCAGGAGGACTCTGAGCCCTGGCAATTACAAGTGCRTTTAAGGATCTGTCCTAAAACCAGCCAGCAGCTGGATCACACCAATTAACTTGTCCTGTGGACCAGCAATAAAAGAGGGGAGTAACCCCCCAGTGTTGCCAACTTTTATGATTTTATTGGACGTCTTGCAGTTGTCAATGTTCTTTCCATAAAATCCCAGCTGCTGGGTTCAGGAGATTGCGTGAAGAATCTCAGGTTTTGTTCAACATCAAAAGAAAGAAAGAAAAGAAAGCTTCTACTCCTTGTGACTGTAAAGCAAAGCTTAGAAAAATGAAATCAAAAGCATTCTGCAAGCTCAAAAGCTGGCAGATAAATAAAAAGGACCCAAACCTAGTAATTCTTAAGATAATCTCGGGACTTGCAAGCCAGCCTTATGGGTTTTGGTGTGCAGAGTCCTGGTAGGTTGACATGTGGGTTGACAATTCAAGCTCCCTGTGTGGGGATACTCGGGGTTTGGGTAGAGGATCATAAGCAATGGAATTACAACATTTGTGGAAGTTACCACCTATAAGCTGAAMAACCGTAACCAATCATGTGCTGCTCTTACGTACTTCAACCAAAAAGCAAAATACTTTTTATTAAACCCTCGTGAAGGGTAAAGACTGTGGAGTGGACAGAAGGAACATGAAAATGCTTTAAGATTATTTTTTTTTTGGTGTTGGCTGTCAGCACAGCTCAGCTGACAAGCGATAACTCATTACACTGATGAGCTATCAGTCTTAAAAGAAAACTTGTGCTTCCAACTCTGTAGGAAGAGTCTCCATCATTTTGAGACTGAAGACCACCAAGGCTTGTATAGTAGAGTTACATGAGGCAGTAAATCTTGGTACCTTGGCCAACTGAAACGCCCAGGGGACCTCCAGAGTATGAAGTAGGGGCAGATGGAAGACCCCAGGTTTATCCTCTTCCTGTTGATGCTGTGGGGGTTTGCAGGGTGGTGGGCCCTGGAAACCTGCAGCATCCCGGGTGGAACAAGAGGAGGGGTACGGTGGGTTCAGCAGGTGGCGCTCCTCCCCCGACTAAATGCTGGCAATTAGCAAATTAACTTAATTAGGGAGTGATTGGGACTGAGATTCCCTCCGGCTGCCGCCTGCGTGTGTGTGGGCCTCTTTATTGTCCCCTGAGCAGAAGACAGCCTTTTGCGCTGAGCCAYGGAGGGAGTGGCGATGTGCCTGCAGGAGGGCGCGGGGAGATGTGCCAGCGTCAAACCAAAGCACGACATCAAAGATGAGCCCTGTTGTACGTTACTGCAAGGTGGGAATCAGTGAGGGACAAGCAGCCGGGGGCTAAAGAGGGCTTGGGGTGCTGGTCAACTCATTGCTCTCGCCCCAAGCAAAGGAACTGCCTCAGTTTCCCCATCCACGCTGGTGAGCTGTGGGAACATCCAGCCCTGGAGACCGTGGCTGAGGAGGGTACGTCCCTATGGGCTTGGAAAGGGCTGCATGCAGTCAACATCGCCTTCTCCCCCCGTGCTCGTCTTCCTCCTTCACTCACATTTTGAGGCAAGCTCTCTAATGGCTTGCTCTTAATTAGGGTGAACTCTGAGTGCCCTGCTAGCACGCCCTTTCCTTTGTCAGCTAATTGGCCGGGCTTTCTGATCTATTATGTAAATAGTCTAAGTCTCTGCGGCACAGTGTCGTAATGCGATGCATTCCTGGGAGCCTGGACTTCTGTTTCATGGGATTGTGCTCCAGCCTCAGGCAAAAACAGCAGCAACAACAACAAAAACCAGGCAAGCCTTTGGCTCATTTTCTGGATGCTCCAGAAACGAGTTGCAGAAGAAAGTGTTCTGGGCAGCAGTTCAGGGCATGCAGATGGGGAGAAGGGTGCGTGATGAGGCTGAGGACAGCGGGAAGAGTTAAAGGCTTTTCAACAGAGCTGGCCAGTCCCGGTCTCGCAGGCTGGCCTGCAGAGAAGCCAGCATCACCTCCTGCAGCCAGGGCTGGGCTCGCRTTTCCCAGCCCAGGGCTCCTCGTCTGTCACCCCATGTGCACAGGTAGGGCTGGGACTGAGTCCAGAGGTTGTCCCACGTCACATCCCCAGGGAGGAAGGGGCGGCTCTGCTCTTCTGCTGCGAGGGGCTGTGCTGTTTAGCAGTGGAGAAAGGGCTTTGCTATGTGAAGATCTCCTCCTTCAAGCATTGTGTCAGTTTTTCCTCCTGTCCTGGGACCAGTAAAGCTCCTCACCAAGTCACAGGGTGCCTCATAGCATTATGCGTGGAAGCTATAGATTTTTAAGCAAAGCCATAGACATTTAAGGAACTGGGGAGTCCATGTGGCCAAGCAGTGTTTATGTGACAGACCTGCTCACCCAGACAGACAAGTCAAGGGGCTCTCCTTTCCATCCACCCTTTGGAGATGCTACGGCAGGAGAACGTACCATCCAGTGGTAACAGGCAACAAGGGGCTCGTTGCTTCTTAAAAGAGATCAACAGACCAAGCTTTTTCCCAAGCTGACAATCACACTGAGCACATCTATTTTGGGGTTAGAGATGGTCTAAATGGGTCTTCTGCAATGTACCATGTCCTGCGAACTGTGCTGCTTTTGCAGGCAGCTCAGGAGAGGTATCCCAAATGGGCTTGCCAGGCAGTGTCTGACCTCGCTCCCCAGAATATCAGCCAGTATTTTCTAAAGGGGATATATAAAGGGAGAAAAAGGGAAGGAGAAAAACTTCAAAACTATAATTATTCCACAGACAAGGAGAGCTATAAAATAAATGAGCAAAGTCCCTGCTCCGATAAATCCACTTAGAAATCCAAACCCAGTAGCAACAGTGTAATTTATGTCCCATTGAAAGAGGTCCAGATGAAAATTGATGAAGTCTCTTATTTGTGTAATAAATCAGTTTCCACTAATGTAACCGATACGCATATTTATAAACACGGGCTGTACCCCAGGCTTGTTATTCAGGTCGTTGGAAGGGGGGCTGGGGAGAAAAGGGTGCTCTGAACCATAAAGTCCTTTCTGATAAATCCAGAAAGACAATCTGTGAAAAGATAGTGGTCTCAATTTATGACACCTGAAAAAGAGCCAAGCATGAGTAAATCTCTTCTTGCAGAAATAAATCTGGTAAAGTCCTCTTCTTCATTCGTGTCTCTGGAGGGGGCCGTAGAGCCAGTTAAAAATTTGAGATAATTTCAAACAGTTGTTTGCTTTGACCACACCTCCGTGCTCCCAGTCCCATAAATCCCATTRCCCGTGTTGACGCCTGGTGCACACCATGAACAGCTTTCCTGTCGCGGGACTTTCTGGGAACCTGCAAGGTGGTTGGTGTTGGTGCTGGTCATTCAATGCACAAGCTCATCTTCACGCATGCGGTGAGGTGTGGAGGTTGCAAAGGACCACTCCACTGGTTGTGGGGCAGAAAGGCCGCAACATGATTTATTGCAGAGGATCATTTTTGCGTCAGACACAGTGAAGTATGAAAGGTTGTCACATCGATGGTTTGATTTGTATTTCTGGTGGAGCCGCAGCCTGTCAGGATTGTTCAGAAGACGCACAGCTTGTCTTTGCTGTGAAAAGGGCTGTGGTGTGCAAACCATTGAACTGATGCCAGCCTGACCTGGGATGGCACAGCCCAGAGCAGAGCCACAGAGATGYAGGACTAGGTCTGGGATCACATTAGGGTAAGGCTGCACGCAAGGAATTATGTTGGCACGATAAAAGGAATTATTACACCAGCCATCCTCCCTGTCCTAAGAGCAGAGAGCAAACCTTGCAATTTTGCATCTGAGTTCTTGGAAGAGTACATGGGCTTGAACCTCCATGACCTCGGTTTACATCAGTACGAGCTGCAAAGTGCAGCAGGCATGGARCAGGCATGCCACCCATACCGCTGGTTTTGCAGGCAACCTCTGGTGAAGAGGTCTAAGGCTTGTCCCTTGGCAGAGGTCATGAGCTAAATGCCCAAGGCTAAGTCTATACTAATAAATYGAGCAGGGCCAGGATATGGGCTCACCCAGGCACTTGACCGTCAGCACAGCRTCCAGTTTTGTCCCTGACAATTCAAAGGGTAGCAGAGGCTCCTCTCGGAACTCTTTTGTTGTTTTTTGGGGGGGGAAGAAGAGAGTTCAGGCATGTGGGCAAAGGCAAAATGCAAAGTGCTCTACCTGAGATGCAATAAATAACCAAATGATCCCTCAGTGTGGGAGCTCCATCATTCAAGGTTTTGAGATCTTGACTGGACAAGCTCCTGAGCAACCTCCTTGGACTTTGAAGTCAGCTTTCCTTTAAGAGAAAATTTGGAATTAAGACATCCAAAAGTCCCTTTCAAACGCAGTTAATCTGTAGTCCTGTGCTATGTGCATGCGCTTGTCCCAGGGGCCTGAGAAGAGACCCTGGCTTGGCTTATTTATGAGGACAAACTTAGCAAGTGTGACCCAGCTGCCTGTTTGTGATTCCAGGGAGGGCTTGATGGCAGACAGTCTGGTGATCATAGAATCTTTTAGGTTGGAAAAGACTCTTAAGATCATYGAGTCCAACCMTAAACCTAACACTGCCAAGTCCACCACTAAACCATGTYCCTAAGCGCCACGTCTACAYGTCTTTTAAATACCTCCAGGGATGGTGACTCAACCGCCTCCCTGGRCAGCCTGTTCCAGTGCTTGACAACCCTTTCGGTGAAGAAAATTTTCCTAATATCCAATCTAAACCTCCCCATACTGCACCAGGACTCCGGCCATCCGTGCTCACAACCCAGTCAGGTACCAAGGACCCTGTACAGGTCTGCAGGAGAGGGCATGCCACGGCTGTTAATCTGTCTAAGGGGTAGATGGCTGCTTTCCTTCCTGCACGGTTTGCACAAACACTAAGCACAAAGCATCGAGGTGCCAGAGAGACGAGGTGCATTTCAGTCCCTTCCAGCGCCAACTCCTGATGCCACGTGGGCTGGGGTGCCTGGAGGGGGAAGAGATGAGCCTGGTGGCATGTGTGGCTTCACATGAGTGTGGAAGGCACAAGCTGTGGCTAAGGAGTGCCTGGTGTGGGTGTCGCAGCTAGCTGGGGAATGCCTTCTCWTGCCAGCCCAGGGACAAAAGCAGGGCTGGGAGGGTGCTCCAACCCCTCCTTGGCACCTGGTGGAGAGTTCATGGGAGCTGCCCCRGGAGAGGAATGCATAGTGGGAACGCTGAGAGCCGGGAGGCAAACACTGGGGTTATCACAGGCACCATCGTGAGACTCAGGCTTGTGGTCTAACGAAGCTGAGTGATCTCAGCAGCACCTAATCACCCAGGGAGCTGGGGTGAGGTTCTGGAGATGTTTACCAAAGGAGAAGCAAGATGGTTTCAACCAAAGGGATGAGGCTCTAAGAAGAGTTGGGGTCTGGGTCAACAAAGAGCAAACACCAGGAGGGGATTGGAGATTGAGAGAAAAGGATGTGTCCTGCAAAGCTGAGTCATCCCAGGCCTGAAACCCTCRTATCAATCAGCCTGACTCCCACATGTGCATTGCATATTGGTGGCTGAAGTAAGGGATCTGGCAAGTGACTCTAGAAAGGCAGGGTCCATGCCATGGTGGTCCTCTTGACAAGGCAAGGACTCAGGAAGACTTAGCTGAAGGTCATAGGTTACGTGGTCAGGTCGCCAGAGGTCTCACCTAGCAATCTACCCAGTACTGCTTTTCTGGGAAAGCTGCCTCTAAGGACCTTCACTTTCCCTGAGTGTAGAGAGGAACTTTCACTGCATTCCAGAGGCCAAGTTATTGAGCTTTGGCTTAAGATTGAGCAAAACAGTCTAAGACTGTAGGGAGCCTTGATTCAGATGTTGATTACATGGTTTCCATTCATGTTTGGTTTTCTTTCCACAAGCCTCTCCTCTTACTTGGTGCACAGGATGGACCTGCTGTGCTTACTCCCCCAGTGTCACTTACACTGTCCTTAGGCTTGCCTGGAGCAGCAGCCTGAAGCGGAGTTCACACTGAAATCCCTGGAACGAGTTGGTCTACCCCCAGTCAAAACTGAGGTCCTGCTGGGTCCCCAGCTCAACAGGCTCCAAGAGAATTTGAGACTTCCATAATGAAAAACCAAAAGAAAACCACCAAAAGCATGAATGGAGAGTTCCATGGTGTCCCACCTCGGCAATCCACATTGCCTTTCTGGGACCCCCAACAACTCAGGCACCTGCCCCAAACCCATGGGGGCAACTCCAGGGCTGCATCCCTGGCCTGGCAGCCACCAGAGCTGAGTTAGATCCCCACTTCATTTTTGAGACCTTGGGCAAGTCACCCTGTCATGCTTCATTGTGGTTCCTCTCCTATAGATCTGGCTGTACCTCCTCTGCCACGACTGTTCACTCTGTAAACTCTTTGGGGCAGGAGTGCCCTTTGCCATATGTTTACACAGCATCCAGGTGTAATGGGACCATCATTAAGGCTGGGCCCTGGGCAGATTGCTATAATTCCTTATTTCGGAGTATTTTTGCCTTTGCCAGCACAGGGCATTCTGGGAAATGACCCCATTCTGCTCAGTTTGCTTGTGCTTTCCCTGTTTTGGCAGCGGGATCGCTGCTGTGTACGTACGGGTGTGGGGCAGGTTCCAGAAACAGCAGCAAAAACAGCTGCGGGTTCATAAATCTTTCTGCTTCCATAGGTGCGCAGGGAACCTTACCTCACCTATTCATGTGCTAATTAAAAAGGGAATCAGTGCAGCTCATCAGCACAGGCAGGGCTTAAACAGCTTGTTTACAGAATTATATCATTTACAGGCTAAAATGACACTATTTTTTCTCTTTCACACTGCCCATATTCCAACGACTGCTTTTTTTACTCTTTGTGCAGGGCTCACTGACACTAACAGTGATGGTTTGATTGACAGCGCTGTCTATGGTGTGTCTCAAGGGATGCCCCACGTCTGCAAGCCTTGGCAGTCTCAGCCTGCTTGACACAAAGCATCGACTTGCAAAGCCTCAGCTTTCTCTCCAGAGACAAAAGACCGAAATGAAGAACCTTTTACGATTTTCTTTTCCTCCCTCTTCAGCTGTTAATGGGCCACCAAACTGGCCACCCTAGATCTGGCCTCCCCAGGCTACTGTGGGCTTTGAGAATCCAGTTCCTCTTGCTGGGGTCCCCAGCTTGGTGTTTTCTTCCCCCAAAGACYGGGACATGACTCACCCAGGAGCGTGACCCCTGGGGAGTTGCAGAAGAGTATTGCCTCAGCCCATGCAGAAGTATAAATTACAGGATCCCCATGAAATCAAATTTTCACAAACATGGACACTTCTGGGAACCTCTGGATTTGCAGGTACAGCTAAGTCCCATTACTCTAACCCTAACAGCTTGAACCAACCCCCGATGCTCAAACCCACCCCAGGTTGTGGGAGCCCTGAATTCACCAGCTTCCACCACCAGCTRTGGGTTTCAATAGCTCTGTATCAGATCTACTGGCCCTGTGTGGATGTCGCAGTTGCTCCAGGACCTCTCAGGCAATATGAGATGGCTCCATGCGAGCAACTGAGTCAGGCCCTAGATGTTGTCTTTAAGCAAAAACTCTCTGGATTTGGCAGATGGTGTCAGCTTGTTCTCCATGATTATACTCGGGTGCTTAAGACTTCATGCAGAAACATCTATAGATATCTGATTTARGGGTCTACAGTATGGAGATGAATCTCCCCTCAAAGTTTGAGATCTACTCAACCACAACCTCTTGTCTGAAGGCAGGGTGCTTGGGTCAGCTCTCAGGTCTGTCTCATACCCTGGAGGTATGCCGTTTTCTCTATTTCCTGTGGCTAGGAAGTCAATTATATGTGCATCTCAGTCCCTATTAAGCACAGTGCAAGGTCATCTGTACTTTCAGGTGTGTGCAGTGTCCACCACTGATAAATCCAACACGTCAAAATCAGACAAGGTCTTTTCTAAAACATGAGTAAATCATAGGTGGGTGTCACCATACAGCAGGGAAAGGTGCTAGTAATAATAAACTTTTACAACTGCTCTGCACTTTTGAAGTACCTCCAGCCTAAACAGACAGTCAAGGCTCATGGCCACACACTGCACTGCAAAACATCCACAATTCCTTCTGCTTTGCAAACAAGAAAAAGGAGTTTCCAAGAGGTGAAGCAAATACCTCACCACCACATCACACCTTGGCAAAGTTGAGGGGAGGACCTAAATTCCCGGACCMTGCCTTGTGCCTTAGCTGCAAGGCTGCTTGGAGCAGGGGTTGTCATTTATTATGTGTTTGTACAGCACCTAGCTCTGTCGGACCCTGACCTAGGGAAGAGCCTCTAGCTCTAGTTTTAAAAATAATCATTAAGCAACTTCCCTGGAAGCATTAAGCAGAGCAAGAAGCTTTTGCTGTGCTCTCTTTGGAAAAAGAGCTCCCATCTGCAGGGGCACATGGACCTCCCTCCRCCAGCTGGCAGCTCCAGACAGATTCCCTACCACTTGCTAAACATAGCCTAAACCAAAGCGCCTATGTAACTCGTCAAGTGTTAGTTGGGACTAATCATTCACATTATGCAACCAAGTCACAGGCATGCATGCGGCATACATCAAGCAAGCTTCTGCCCTGGTTGCAGCAATCGCCCTACCTCCAGCTGAGCAGTAATTATTGTTACTCTGCAAGATGAAGGAGGTAAAAGGCTTCAACTACCACTCCCTGCTGCGCTTAGAGCTTTATGGTAACCTCAAACTGGGGAAGGAACCAGTTGCAACTTATTAACCCCATCCCATCTCTGCCTCCACACAGGACCACCCCCCTGATTGCAGAGCTTTGGTGGTAGGTTAGTTGGCCGGGCAAGAGATGAGGGCTGGGGCCTCCGTTCTGCTGTCACAGCCTTCCTTGCAGAGAAGGAGCTTGAGTGTTGATGTTGAGAGTGCTCCAGTGCCTTCCCACAGTTCCCCTCTCCACAAAAGAACAAGTGAGACGACTCATGGTGAAAGGTCTACGATGCATCAGCTTCCCATAACACAAGGGCGTTGGACCGCAGGACATCCTCAACACTGCGACTGCTTGGACCGAGGTTGGGCCAACTCATGAGTTCCCTCTTGAGCAGCTGTGACCTGAGTTCATTTCTCAGTGAAGGCCTATCCAAAAATGACTTACATRATCTTTAGCTTCCAGGTGTTAGGGCCACTTTGACCTTCCCAGAAATTCTTTTTTCCTTGCATTTCTGAAGGACAGCACTTTAACCTTCTTGCCATGGAAAACAATAATYTGTTTTTTCTCTAGCAAAGGGGAATTTATTTTTGTTTGTCATGACAATAAGTAGTGTGGAAATGGTCCTAGAAACCCCCCTCACTCTGCCCTAGTCACCCATAACTATTGCGAGACCCAAGAATCAGGGTGGGCCACCCACGCGACTACCCCGATCTGCAAGTAGCGCACCCAGATCTCTCACTCCCTCGCTCCTTTCCACGAGCCATCCCTCAATCTAGTGTAAGATCTAAAGCAAATTCCTGGGAGATGAGGGAAGATGCATGTGTTGTGTCTGCGTGCGAGAGACGGAGCTGCCTGCCGAGCGCAAACGTTGACCTGCCCTGGGGTCTGCTCAGAGCAGACAGCGGGCTCTGACGCTGGGCAGGATCTCGGTCTGGGCATCCTGCCAGGGTGCTGATGAGATGCTGAGCTTGCCCAGGTGTGAGTCTACGGAGTTTGTTATCCCTTCTTCCACCAGGTCCCCGGGGAGCTGATGCTAAATGTGCTCCTCTGCTTTATTCCAATCCTTCACTGCAACAGGCCATTTGTACAGGGTTCCTGAAGGCGTTACTACCCTGTTCTCCCCAAAATTATATTCCCACCTGCCTAGCACATCAAGCACCTCTTCAAGAAATCATGCAGACTCAGTGCATGACTGTGCGTGAGTGASTTAAGTGATGGCCAGTCCGTCTTCAGTGGAGATACAGCCCTCCTGTCCTTCCCCGTGCAAATGCAAACCCACGGGCGCAAAGCATCAGCCGCACCAAAGGGCGAGGGAAGAGCTGTAAATCCGCTTAGCTCCGCTGTCAGTCCTTACCCATTCCCCACAACTCCCGTTAGCCTGTACGTAGCAACAGGCCACAGCTCTGCCGGACCCGAGAGGAGATATTCCACCAGAAAGCACCGAAGAGGGAATATTGCATGAAGAGATGCTGCGGGGCTTGACTTACATTTTAAAACAGCAACTTGAAAACACTCCACGGATTCCAATGGATGTTAGAGCGCATTAAGAAATGCTTTTGGCCTCAGATGGAAATTCAGTTACAACTTGACTGGAGTGTAATCCTGACGGTTAGTTATGCGGCATGGGGGATCATCTTCTGTTTTCCCCCAGGGGCAATAAAGTTCCTGTCTTTGTTACTGGACGCCGTACTTCGGTACACTAAAGGCAAATTGCACTAAGGCAGCTGAGTAATCCTCTAAAGTGGGGGAGATTGATAGTGATGACTAAGATTTAAAATCTACCTACTTTGAACAAGAATTTCATCACCAAGTCGCTGCCTTTCCCAGCAAACTTAAAATCCATAAAGGATTGCATGAAATGCTTTGATGAGGCGTTCTTAATTGTTTTTGTAGTTCTAGATGCATTACCTTATATATAGGTTAAGAGAATTGCACAAAGCAGTCATAATAACTAATTAGCACTGAAATCTGACTCTTTGTTTTCACTTTCCCATAACTTTTTACAATTAATTCTCTTTGTGTTAAAATTTCCCTTACGCTAACTATTTCTCCAAAGGTGGATATGTTTTGGAAGAGGTGTGGTTAAATTTTAATAAAATCATGCTAAAAATTTTAATGTAAACACATACCAATAAAAAAGAGAGAAGCTAATAAGGGAAAGAAATAATGGGGAAAAAATAGCACATTTCTCCAGATATTCCTAATTACAATTCTTGGACACATAAAAATTAAAAATAGCTCAAGCTATTCTTCACACTTGGCTTGTTTTGTGGATTTCTAAGGTATCTCTAAGTTTTTTTATCTTTTTGGAAGGAATTGGCTCAATGGTTTAAAGTAATAGGACATTTTTGCTGACATTTGTCATCTTTGGAAACAGGAAATTTTGCACCTGCATCATAGTATTTCCTATGAATTTTTCTTGGTCTGAGTTTTAGCRTTGTTTGGGAGCTAGAATACCTTAAATATAAGCAGGAAGATTTTTAAAGGCTTTAGGTTTGTGTCCATATGCAGGTGTGCATGGGTTGTGGGGTCTGAATTAGGTAGAAAACAAAGTCTTTCACCTTACAGTACAGCCTCAGACCTCTTCCCTTCTCAAACAGAATGCAGAAAAATGAAATTTCCTGTAAAACTAAAACGAGGAGGAAAAGAGCAAAGGGATGGGACTTGTTCACTGTAGGATTTTCCCACACAGTTAAAGCTTTTTTTTTTTTATTCTATGGTTTTAATACCTTACAAGTTGAAACAAAAATATTTTGTGGTGGAATATGGTCCACGTGCTGACCTAGAATTTTGTTTTCAGTTCGTTAGTATTTTTCAACGTAAAAGCATTAATTTGAGAACCAGCCAGCCAGTAAAACCCGGTGTCTGCATGCAGCGGTAGCTATACTGGGATAGCAGGGTGCAGCCCCAGGGCGTGAGACCCACTCAGGTGCGGGGTACCTATAGCCTGGTTTGGAAAAGCTCCTTCATGGAAATAGTCAAATTCCCAAATGTGCCGTGCCCAGACATTAATATCTCAGAAACTCACCCTCCAGATGGTCTAAAACTCAAAAAAAGAGGGCTTTTAAGTGACACAGGATCAGGCAAATACCAACTTGTCATTCCACTTCTCACGGCTTGCAGGTAGCCCAGCTCTGCCAACGCAGAATCCAGGTTTTCAACAATAATCYGGGCTCTTAATTATTGCATTTTAAAGGCTATCACGTGAAAAGTCTTAATATCGATTTAATCTCGTGTGCTTTGAGAACAGAAGCAGGAGGGTTCGTTAACAACTTGCTGCAGAGCAGGGAGGGGTGGCGGGTTGTGAACTGCTTCTCCATCTGGCCACAAGTGCTAAAACACAAGGTTTTGGACGCTAAGTCGCGGAGCTCAAAGTTCATTTGCAACCACTGAAAAGCGCATCCGAGGACACAGTCAGAGAGGTGTAAGGAGAAAGGTGGAGGTGGCTTTCATGAAAGCTGACTTTGTTTTAGGTCAGCTGTCTTCATGATGGTGGATTTCAGGAGAGGCCAAGGAACAGCCAAAATGTTTATGATTTCCTTTGGCAATCTGCAAGAGCAGTTTATACTGCAGGCGAATAGCAAAGGTTAATGAAATGAAAAAGTTGAGAAATCAAATGCTCAGAAATTAAGAAATGCAGAATTAAGAATGTAAATTTAACCTCAAAGCCACAGTCTCCTCTTCATTCCTTAAGAGACTTTCATGTCATATCTCTTAGATGACCAAGTAACAAAGCAGATACCTTTCACAACTACTTAAATGCAAGAGACATTTTCTACTGCATATCTTGTGTGTWAAAAGATCATTTAAAAAGCTGTGCTTTTTCAATAGATCAATGCCTTTTTCTACTCATTATTCATCATGTGCTGCAAAGAGGTCATGAAGAATTAAAGCTGCAGCCAAACATTGCTTCTGAGAGGGCTTCAAATGCTCTGGTGTGAAGCAACCGTGGTTTCTTCAAGGAGATACTAGGCCTGATTATTCGAAGATTATACAAAGCCAGRTTCTAATGTGGCAATACTTTCTATCCACTTTGGAGGGATATAAATGACTGTATCACAGAGAAATGGCTTTGCAATATACTGAGAGCAACATTATTCAAACGTCAACGTTTCACAACCTTCTTCAGCTCACCCGTGCACTGCTTCCCCTTGCTCCCTCCTGCATTTCCCAGCTCTCCCACTTCCCAYCCACTCCCTGAAAGTTCATCTGAAAGCCAGTGCTCGTTTTTCGTAAATCGCCCACAACCATCTGATGGCCAGRACCGATTCAAAGGAGACGTCAGGGTTACACGGCCAGGTGCAGGCAGAGGGCAYGGCTGCCCTTTTCGGCAGCTCCGGCATAGAGCAGCGTCAGCCAACCGTGAAATTTCACCTTCAGTTTCTTTGGGTTGCGGTCAAGCCTGGAGACACCAACCAACGCCACTGCCCCACTACTCTCAGTGCGTGGAGATAGGAGGTCAGAAAGTACCAGAGACCTGCCCGAGGTTGTGTGGGAGCTCAGGAGCACAGGGAGGATCTCCTGGCTCCCTCTCCTGCACCTTAGGAGCAAAGCCAACAGTGACCAAGCTTTTACACACTCCTGCAACTAGAAGTGGCTCTGTCCTATGCAAGTCACCTCCACGTGGCATAGGAGGGGTTTCAGGTCCCTTGGAGAAGGCGCCAAGAAAAACATGGGAGCAGGCTGCCAGCAAAGGGGGCCGGGTGGGTTGTCCTGGGGAGGGGACTGAACACAGTCAATGGGTCCTCAAGCAACATGATGAAGCAAACTAACCGCTTTGGGGTGGCAACCCACACCTGGCTGTGTCCTGGCAGCAAGCCGTGCTTTGCCTTGAGCCGGGGCCAAGGCAGAGCATCTCCACGGCCCCAGAGCAGCCTCAGGCTTTGCCTCTTCGGCGGGTACATGTAGAGCAGCACCTTCCAGGGTTTCCAGAGCGTTGATCATCACTGTTGTGGAGCTGCTTCAGAAGCGATAAAGCAGGTCAGGCTACGGCCTGGGCCTGCGTTAATCCTGTCCCTGCTAACCCCAGATCTGGAAGAGCCAGGAATTGYGGTTCGGAGACACAGGAGCCGCCTGGATCGGGGCCAGCTGAAGGCTGGAGGATGTCCAGCTGCCTCAGCCCAGAGGTAATAAACCCTTCTGAGCGCCTTAGCAAGAGTACGATGGCCTTGGGCTCATACAATCAGGATAGATCTGGGCCTGAGCTMGTCAGTCTGCGCTGCGAGGGGGGAACTCAGATGTCACAAGCTGCATTTCATGGAAGTGGCCTCCCCAGAGCGTCTCCTGTCTCTTCATTCAAGGGGGCATCTTTCCACAAGGCACATCACGTCCAGCACAACCCAACAAGATTTAGCAGTTGATGGGGTGTTTCTATTGTTTCGTTTTGTTTTCTTAATTAAAAAACACAGAGTGTTGCAAAAAAAAAAAAAAAAAAAGAGAGAAAAAAGCAAGGAATCAATTTATTTTATTTTATTGTCTTTTCTCATGGAACAATCTCAAGGGAAATAAAGGAGGTTACAAAAAGAGAAGAACAATATCCATGCAGAGACTGTGGGTTCCTATAAATTAACTTTGTAAGGAGGGGAAAGGAAAGAAAAAAAGACTAAGCTCCTGACAAATGAGTGTTGGACGTATGAATGCCAGAAATGCGCAACGGGGTGTTTCCTGCAGGACCCCCTTTGTGGGGGAGGGAAGGCAGAGAGGGGAGGCTTTTGGAAGATGACTGTCCTCACTTCATGGCTGAGGACCGCAGGAAAGGGAAAAGGATGCAGTCAGACAGATCAGGTAGGCATGAAAAACAGGGTGATAGCGTTATGGCACGTGGAAGGTAGCAGGGTTAGACATGGTTTGCGATAACCCTGCCCAACCCAGGGGTGTGGAGAGGAGGATGCCAACACTCTGGAAGGGGTCCTGGCATGGTCTGGAAAGCAGAGTCTGCTCTGCCATCCCCTTCCAGGGGCCTTCCCCAGAGAAGACGTTGCTCACCCTGGGCTTTTTGCAGAAAAGCCCCATCCCTTCCCAGGTCTCAGGTACACGGTTGTGGCCTCCATCACTCCCTTGCAACAGCCCATTGAGGGGAAATCAGTTCGATGGCTCTGCTTCACATTTCGGCAGTGCGCTGTGTTCCCATCTCTGCACCCCCGCACATCCCCCGTAYGCACATCCCGCTGTATGCACATCCCGCACCTCGAATACTGYKTTCAGTTTTGGGCCCCTCACTACAAGAAGGACATTGAGGTGCTGGAGCRTGTCCAGAGAAGGGYGACGAGGCTGGTGAAGGGTCTGGAGCACAGGTCTGATGGGGAGCGGCTGAGGGAGCTGGGGGTGTTTAGCCTGGAGAAGAGGAGGCTGAGGGGAGACCTTATCGCTCTCTACAACTNNCTGGGTTGATGGTTGGACTCGATGATCTTAGAGGTCTTTTCCAACCTTAATGATTCTATGATTCTATGATTCTATCCCCCAAGTGCAGGAGGGGATCTGGGAGAGCGGCATGAGCTCCCCGCCTTGCGTGGGACCTTCTGGTTTCCCCCTTGCCCTGGGGGGCTTGAGACAACTCCTTTGCATCCTTTTTGGGCTCTGCCTGTGCACACCAGGGAAGTGAGTGAGGGGGTCTGGGGTGCCTGGCCTGCAGCCCACAGCATTTCCTTCCACGTGCCTGACTGCTTGCCCAGGTATTGCTCACCTACGATGGGGCTATGGGATTTGGGAAGAACCAGCTCGGGCAGCTGGAAGCTGGACAGGGCTGCAGCGATGCTCAGTCCTTTCCCACCTGTAGCAACAGCCCTGCCAGCACTGTCCCCACCCCACAAGCTCTGCACTCCTGCAGAGATTATTTATTTTTAATTATTTTATTATCACCTGGTTTCCTATATAATACGGAGTGTAGATGGCCACAGGGTCTGTCTTTTCTCCCCCACAAAATACTGATCAACCACAACCAGCTTTGAAAGCAGAGTAGAATCATAGAATCATAGAATCATTAAGGTTGGAAAAGACCTTTAAGATCATCGAGTCCAACCATCAACCCAGTACCGATGCCCACTAAACCATGTCCTGAAGCGCCACATCCACACGTTTTTTGAACACCTCCAGGGATGGTGACTCCACCACTTCCCTGGGCAGCCTGTTCCAATGCCTGACTACCCTTTCGGTGAAGAAATTTTTCCTAATGGAGGTCTTAAAGCTACGCAGCATCTACAAGTGTCATGAAAATGGAGAGAGAAGTAGACTTTCATGGTGCTTCACTGAGGAAAATGCTTCAGCACAAATTCATTAGGCTCTATAGAGAATCCAGTGATGTGGACATGTGTCCTTAAGGAATCAGTCATTTTTCACTTGGCGTTTCTCTGCTATCTGTTTGCACACACAAGCACAGCCCTTGCACCAGGCATGCCTCTGACAACTTTGCAGAGCAAGCCCTCCTTCTCCTGTGTTTCCCCAGCCTCACCTAGAAAGCAATGTGCAAACCATGAGATTTTGGAAGGTCTGGAACGCTCAGCCTTTTTGCTGCAAGTCCCAGGAGAACAGCCCAATGGAGGATCTTTCCACTAGGAGGAACAGGATCCTTGGGTTAATTCGTGTGTCCTTAAATGACATGAGCTTTAGGCCTGTAATCTTCATGGGCTGGGCTGGCAGCAGATTTCCAAAGTCCTCTGTCTCCTGGTTCCTTGCTCAAACCAGAACAACACTTGCTATGTCTAACTCTCTTCTAACCTGCATCTGAGGAAAAGGCTTAAAAKCCAGATTTGCCAAAACAGCTGGGGGGAGTTTGGAGAGAGGGGCTTGGTTTGGGTTTTCTTTAGTTTGCTTTTGCTGTGAACTTGTCTTTGAGCAACCAAGAAAGTACTGACTAAAATCTCTAATTGCTTTGGGAAAAAGAAAATAGAAGAAAACTTTCAGGATACTTTCTGATTCTAACATGCAATCTTTTGAGACAAATCTATCCCTCTTTCTTGCCCTAATGAGGAATCCCACAGCTAAGAAAAGAAAGGCGTTTGGTCAAATCTTAGTTTGGAAAAAACAACAAAAAACATAAAAGTGTCGTTATCAATGAGCTTCTAACAAGCAGAAAATGAGCAGGATAAGCCTTTCTCATCAAGCCTAACGAACTCAGATTGTAGAACTGGTCCCGCGTTCAGTTGTCTGAAGAAAATAAGACCGAGGAAAGAAAAGATTAGTGTCAGGCTAGAAGTATTAGATGATTAGCATTGTTTTAGGAAGCAATCTGAGATGTCATCTGGAGATATGCTACCGATCCATCTGGGGCAGAAAGGAAAGAAGACAGAGGAGAGAGAGGAAAAAAAMCCCAACCAACAACCCTGTTTTGTTTCTCATTACTGCTCTAATTCTGGTGTAATTGAAAACGGACTGAATGTGTTTAGGAACATGTAGGACATCTGTTTCTCATTGGAAGAGCTCCGCTTTTTCGAGTGGCGCCTTCCATCTTCATCACAGTCCAAAGATTCCCACATCACGACTTGTCCTCTTTCTTTCTCTACTTTTTTTTTCCTTTCCAGAAAATGTGAGGTTGAACTTTCGACTCCATGTAAAACAGTTGGAGAGAAACCATGATAAGTCCCGCGGGACCCATTGAGCCTTTCTTCCCATTATCCTACTTGATTCTTTGCAGCTTCTCAGTTCTTTAAATACAGCCTTGAGCTATTTAATGCTGGTGGCATGAAGAAAAAGGGGAAGGGACAAGAGGAGGGGGAAGAAAATAAAAAAARTGGAAGAACAATTTGTAAGGTCTGCCATCAAAATGGAGAAACAAAGACAACTAGACTGAAAGCTGTCCTTAAGCTGGGCCAGGACATTGTGCTTTGCCAAAGGGATAGATCTACGCAAATACTGGTTCATGCACTTCTGGCTCTCCTGTGTGTATGAAACAGGGAGGAAGGAGCCTGAGATCCAAGAAGATTTACTTGTGGGCTAAACCAAAGGGCAATATCCTAATTCTCCTCTTGGACCCACACACTATGTCTCCAGTGTTCATTTTGGTTTGGACGGCTACAGAATTGTCTCTCATAGGAAATTCTGGAGGCCCCATTGCTTAAAGAGAGATTACAACTTGAGTAGACAATAAAGAGATTGTGGGAAACATCACTACCTTGGCAGGGAGATGGGCTGCACGGTCTGATAACTCATAATTCTCCACCATTTGGAGAAGATCTGCCTTTAGCAAGAAGGAGAAAAGCATYAAGATGCGTGACCGCAAGCTAGAAATGTGTCTTGATTTCATAAATGGCTCTGTTCGGCTTTAATAGCACTTTCCATCAACAGGGTTAATTCACAGTCATMAGCCCATGTGAGATGACGACTTGTTTTTCCCTGCAACGCCAGCCCCACCACCCTCACCTCCGCTTGATGACGGAGAAAGCTGATGTCTCTGGTTGTGGTGCACGAAGAAACACAACCACAGTGAGATGTAGGAAGGACCTTGGGAACACCAGCCAGAAACACCACCGAGGAGAGCCCTTGCCATGACCTTGGGTCATGAGTAACTCTGGGCCTGCAGGAGAAACTTCTTAAATGAATGTAACAGCCCGTGTTGTCTGTGCTGGGCCAGTGTCACCATGAAATCAGCAGGTCTGATTCTCTTGGGCTGCAACTCTACACCCTTCTGACAGTGCAAATAACCCTCAGCGTGGAGAAAATGTTCTCCCATTTCTAAGCCTGCTCAGCTGACCAAAGTGAAGAAGTTCCTCCTTGGAAATCAAAGGCAGATGTCACTTTTTATTTCAGTCAAGCTCAGGATTTTGTCTTTAAAGCAAAGTAGCTGGGACTGGAATATGTTGTGTCTGAGGAGTCTGAGGTAGAATTTGTAAGAACTCGAATGTTAATGAAATTACAGCAAATAGTTAAAAGAAACAATCTCTTCCCCAAAAGGAACTGTGGAAAGAAATCAAGCTAGATCAGAAAATATTGCTAAASGTATCTAGCTATCAGTGAATGCCATTTTATTAAGAGTCAAGTGTTTTGTTGGAATTTTTAATAGGAAACAATAAGAGGGGTTTTTTCCTTCCTTTTTCTGACAGGAAAGCATTAATAATTTCATTTAGATAATATTTCAATAGCCCCATATTGACATGTGTTCCATATAATTTTGTCATGTATTCATGTTACTATGATGTATTTGTAGATATGCTTCATATTTTAGCAAGCTAAATATTAAAATATTATGTCTTGACATTATCAACATCAAATGTCCTCACTTCTTGAAACAAAATGTTTCTGTATCATCAAAATTGTACATGTCTACTATTTGGACTTTTTTTTTAATCTGCCTGGTCAGAAGACATTGATCGGTTGATTTTTTCTCCATTTAGTTTGAAAATTGTTCAAAATTTCAGAATTTTCCCAGAAATGAGAAAGYCAAAATGTTTTTCTCCAATCAGTTTTAGGAAGCTGATTCAGTGCCCATTTTTTTCCCACTGCACTACCCACTTTCTGAGGTGTAATTCAAAGGAAATTCAGATCGAATTAGTCCATTAGGGGAYTGAGTTCATTGGCCAGAAAAAGTGTTGAGTGCTCTGAAAAAGATCAAATCATGCTTTTTAAAAAAAAATCAACTTGAGGTTCTTTGAATCTTGGTCATTTGGTCAACAGAAGCAACTGTAGGACCATCAAAATCTCTCATTTTTGAGTCTGGACTTTTAGCTGCAGCTAGAACATGTATTTCTCTTAGGAGGGACCCAGTTCAAGGCTTAGTACTATGCAACATGATGGCCCTTACATTCACAATTATTCAATAAAAAATTAAAACAAAAGGAAGTTTCTGAATTCATTAACTGCTATGCTGGCCAAGGTGGTCAATGAATACACATGTGATAATGTTCATATGCTTTAGTGCTTCTTGTAGAAAATAAAGATAGGCATGACAGAGCTACACAACAAGAAAAAGACATCATGTTTTAGGAAAAGTTGTATTTAAAGAACCTGGGAACAGGCCAAAAAAAAGAAAATAAAGACATTCATGCATGGAAAAGTGTTCATTACTAGGAATCTTTCCAGAGTAGGTGGAAAAGCAGCTTTAACCACTTCCTTAGTAGAGGGCATCAAACTTCTGTTGTATGCAAAAATAGATGGTTATTATTTATCACTGATATTAGAGCCAAGGAGCAAGCCTGAGGTGGGACAGAGTACAAAGTTCAAGGGAATCTTTGTATTAAAAGCCTCCAACTGCAAGTTAATGAGATAGGTGAGCTGAGACTAACAGTACATTTGAACCTATTTTCCACAAGATGGTTGTAGTGGCAAAAAAGTGAGGTAGATTCCCCGCAAAAAAGGGTCCTTCATGGAGATAACATTAGAAATATTAACAGATAAAGGTGAATTTTAGAAAGTTAACTAAAGTTTGCCTGTTTCCTGTTTGTTGGTCCACCATTGTGGTCCCTGATCTTATGCAGATCTGGGTACAATCTATTCGTGGGTATGAGCATACTACTTTCCTGAGACMATCCCAAAGGTGCTTGAACAGCAGTAGAGGACTCTTGTGAAAGGAAACATCTTCTCCATCCTGATTTTTAAGTTTAGCTTGTCCCAGCATTGCTTTTTTAGAAATTACTTCTGCTATGAAAGAAAACATAGTAAAATTTTAGTAAAAGTTAAATTGTAGTCAAAGTTGAATTAATTAGTTAAATTGTAGTCAAAGTTGAGTTCATCAGCATTTAATATGATACCCATCCAACTTTGCATTTTTCTCCTTATTTAGGTATACATTTACATTATTCTGCCTCCCATTAGCATCACATTATTAAAGTTTGTAAAAAAAAATGCTTGGCTTAGTTTGGCTTAGCTTGGCTTGGCTTGGCTTGCTTCCTTTTCTCTTGGAAAATGTTTATTTCTGTACAAATTTCTGACTGAATTTCTGGAAGAAACCTGAAAGTGATGGATGAGCAATTTCCTCAGCGTAATTTTATATTGTAAGACCAGTGAATGCTAATCATTACCAAACCATGAGGCACTCGGAAGAAAGAGGATGTAACCAGGGCTGGCTATAGCCACTGTGAGGAGATGGAAGTTGCACAGAGGTCCCACCTCTCTTCCTGACATGACTTAAAAGCTTCTCCAAAATGCACTTCTGGAGAGATGGTCTTGCAGGATGAAGCCTCTCCTCCCAGCCAATGAGGTCTTCTCATTGCTATTGCCACAGAATGATCCAAACATGAACCAGATGTCCCAGCTTCTCTAGATTGAACGCAGCAGCTAGACCGTGGGCTTCAAAGTGCAGCCACCCTTCTCGATGGCACTCAAGCTTTCCCCAGCAGAGCCCAGGGTGCTGCAAGTGGTGGCCCTGGGTATTTCAAGGGCAAGAAGTTGTAGCTGGGGAGATATAGTCTTTATCCATCATCTTTATCCAGTGCAAGAAATGGAACTGAAACAGGAGCGAGAAGAGATTGATGCTCACACGTTCCCATTTTCCCAGGAACTTCTACTGTTTTCACTTGGAATCAGAACAAAACCAACTACTTTTGAAACCGCCTAGATGAGGGAATTTTCACTCCAAAAACATAGTTCAAGAAATTCTTTGGTTATTTTATGGGTTTTTAATAGTATTTTATTATATTTATATTATCTCTTCCTATGTTATGACAGGTACTCCTGGCATGCCACAATGACCCTAAATTGTTTAAATATTCTATTTTTATTTTCTTTTCAAAATCATTATGAGCAGCTGCTACTTAACAGTGAGTGAAATACCTTATCTTCTCTTCCAGATCAAAGTATCTCCTGTTTGTATTGTAATTAAGGTGTTTCATTACTTATTAATTACAACACAAACAGGAGACACTTTGATCTAGAAAGGAAGATAAGATATTTCAGTCAGTGCTAAATAGCATTTGCCTTAAATGATTTGAAAAGGCGAACAAAAGAAAATAAGAGAATACTTCCACGACTATATTATGACATACCATATAGTCACATTGCCTAATGAATCCTTTACCGCTGACACACCATGGAAAATTGTAAAAATGATCACCCCAAACAAAGATAACAAAAGTAAAATGAATCTCCAGAAATCTRAAAGACGATTCAGAATTTTTTTTTTTCTTCTTTTCTGAAATTCATCTTCTTACACTGATGTTCTTTCTGCGGGATCTCTCACTGAAATCTCTATGCAAAAGGCTCTGGAGGTGGTGGGGGGGTGGGACTCAGCTGTGTCCAAAAAATACTGTTCTCAGTTAAAAATTATTTTGGCAGATGTTTTCTAACCATGTCTCACAGCCAGGCCTGGGGCTGGCTGCCTATAATATAGCGCTGTGAGGGGCTTGTGCGGTAAGTCAGCTCTCTCCAGGACAGATTCACCCTGCTTTAATCTTCGTGTCATCCCTTGCACGGCAGACCCTGCCCAAAAATCATGACAACAGTGTACCCCTCCCCACAAGGCACCGTTATTTAATGACACATAGGAGAGTGAAGTATTAAGGGCTCTTTTTTGCTTCTGCACTGACCAAAGAAAGGAGGAAAAAAAAGGTTAACTGAGTCCAGATGCTTAAAACAATTAAAACAGAGGTTGGAGCAGAGGCCAAAGTCYGAAGTGGGGAATGAACAGGCTACAGACTGTTTGGGTAAGTTGGATGCACTGGGGTGGGCAGGTCCTGGAGTACCCAAAACCCAAGCAGGGCCGTCTCTGACCCATTAGCGATTATCTGGGACAACTCATGCCCTTAATACAACGTATGAGTGCATCTCTATTTGCTGGGCAGGGCTTTTTAAATATCTCTTTAATCTTCCAGCCTACAGGTTCTTAATGTGCCCATCACTGTGGAATCTAGGCGCCAATCAATCCATTTCTTCTATACTTGCCAGGAGCATCCAAGCTCATAAAATGCTTGGTGACCACGCAGACRGCTAAGGATGCAAAGTCAGGCTTCACAGACCTTTCATCTTCAGCCTCAGCCTGGGAGGACAGGGAGATAAAGTACAACGTTGTAGTTTTGCCCCTAACTCCTGCCTTCTGGACACTGGGATCCTACACACTCCAGCTGGAGTCCACCAAGGAGTGGCAGGAGATGAGTGTGCACAAGCACATGAGAATTCAAGAAGTTGTKGGAAAGGTTGTCATAAACTCTGCCTTTAAAAAGATGGAGGGAAGGGGCAGGGAAGAAAACTCCAAGTGATTGTAGAGTTGTCACCTTAACTTCAACATCAACAGAGATACTGGAATAGCTGAACATACCTTGTTCAACCCTGGAGGATAAGGAAGTGATAAGAAATAGATTTCCTAAGAACAAATCACGTCAAACCAGTCTAATTTCCAAATCTGGAAGGTTACCAAGCCTTGTAGATAAAGCGGAAGCAATAGCAGCAATATCCTGACTTTAGTGAGTTGTGGATCCCTCCCAGGCGGTGGTTTCACAAGACACTAAAGGAAAGAATTATCTAAATAGCATTTCCACAGAGCACAGCACATACCATTGCAAGATCACACTCAGAGAATTGCTATCAGTGGTTTAGGGTAGGATTCAGACCACAGATCACCACACCCCTATATGGGTGCCTGCACGTGGGTGTCTACCTGTCCGCTAAGTGCACAAGCTCCCAGCGTACTTAGAAGGGRACTAATCAACATGGTCTAATGAGCAACGCAGTAGGGTGTCTACAGCAATGCAACAGGGGTGACAAGTAGCTCTTCATTGAAAAGATTGACCTGGGATGCCTTTGGTTGCCCACACAGCCGTGTGGTGCTATTTTAGCCRTGGTGGGATATTCCACCTGGCCTCCAATGGCTGCTCCAGAAGGTCACAAGACTCCAGCAGGTCCTTTGCCATGTTGCAGATGTCTCACATACCTTAGAGCATCTTAGCTAGCACTGCACACCTATGTGCAGATTACCAACAGAGCCCTAGATCCCTATTTATTCAAAGAAGAACCCTTACACACATGGCTTATGTAAAGGCACCTACGCACAGATATTTTAGCTTCCATATTGATCCCACTTTCAGGGTGTGAATCAGTTATCCAAACACAGACGTCTGGTACTACTTCATGCATCATAGCATATCTGAGAAATCCACGTGGGACACTCCTTACGGGAGACTCTTACTTTTTCTGGAAAAGCAGCTGGAGGCAAGATACCCCGCAATGCCTAATATGACACTGGATGTCTCTGTGGGCAAGTGAATCTGACCTTTACTGGCAAGGTGGGAGGACAGCCCAGGTCACTTTGAGTAGAGGTTTGGCACGCACCTATAGTACTCAACAGCGACTTAAAGGCTAGACTAGATGTATGTAGACCTATACACCACTTTCAGATGATGCTAGAGCATGAGAAGGTTTGCACACAAGGAGCCCCATTCATCTCTCAGACTGAAACATCTAATTGATTCAAATGTTTTCTTTCCTCACATTCTACTTTAGATGCAATTTAGGCTCATTAGGGCAACCAGTTGGCTCCTGTAGCCTCTATCTAGCTGGGACCTGTGTCACAGGTATTTAAGTTCTCTTCCAAAAATATCCTGGTATCTCATCTTCCTTTTGAACTGTCATCTACTAAAAGTTCACTCTACCACATTTTCTTTGAGGGCCTGGTGTCCTCCCCGCTGAGAGCATGTTTCATCCAATGGAGACGCGCTTTCAGGTTCATTGCCTCAACGCTGTTTGTGCAACCACTTGGCAGAGTTTCTAATCATTTGTAATTTTTTATCTTACTGTTTTGATATGGAGAATAGCTCAAAGGCACTGTTTATTAAATTTCTCCACCCTTGGTGTTACCTTGAATGTGTCCTTTGCTGCATCCACAGGCAAGTGGAAATCGCTGCAACAATTGTGGGCCTTTGGTCTTCTGTCTGACAGTATTCTGGATCCAGAGATAGGGTGAAACCTGGGAGAAGATGAAAACTTACATTCCCCTAGGGAATGAGCAAGGGTTTGCCTTGCCTAGACATGGGTCTTGTACTGCATCCAGATTCTCCATGGCTGGAATATTGCTCTTACTCTTAGATTTTTCTCAAGTTCATTGCACCTTTTACTGTCTCTGCCTCTGTGCTTGCATGCTGCCAAACTGGAAACTACAAGCACAATGAAAGAAAATTTKCATCACTCTTCTCACCTCTGGCACAAGGATGTTTTCTAGTACTACCTCTCATTTTTCTGAAACCTAAGCACACGGCAAGACCATGAGCTGGAAGCAACCCCACAGAGAGACAGCTTCCTTGCAAATGATTCCTTTGATTTTGGCCCTGCCACTTAGCTTCTCTTTACCTCCATTTCCCATCTGCTGATGGGGCAAACTGAATCCAAGGCATGAGGAAAGTGCATGAAAAAATGAGCAGCTCCAACATTATAAGCCAAGAGCTCAGTATTTCAGAGAGGAATGTTTTTCAGTGCAGTTTTGTGGTACCTCTGGAAAGTAGTCATTAAATAAGCTGCTTTTTGATTTTGCACAAGGGATTTGATACTTCTTCGTAGAAAGTCGTATCAATAGCCTCTGTATGGACGATACTCCTCTTTGCTTTCTGACTGCTGAATAGGAGCCGCAAAACTGAGATGTCCCTGGAAAACTGAACTGTGTTGCAAAGTGCAGAGCTGTATGTGGGGTTTCAAGTTGGAAGCTTTCAACTCCTTAAAAATAGGCAGCTGCAAATTCTGAACGTTTACCCTATCCTCTTCTTTCCCTCAACTTTTGTCTCCCCAGAAATTTTTGGTTCAAGCCCATAACTTGCTTTCTAGGCTCATGAACCTGCTGCAGGTGTGTGATGCAGAAGATCAGGTTATAGGATTGTCATTGGTACTGTCATTAACTAGAGAGATTTACCTCGGTTTTTCACGGCATTTTTTGCTTTCCTTTAAAGATGCAGTTCCTGGAACCAAATCATTTTTGAGAATATTTCTGCTTTCTTTTCTTTTTCACTAACTTCACAGTGACTGTGATAACAATGTCCCCTTCTTACCTCAGACACCAGAGAAGAAAACACAACCCAAAGGTGTTCTTCGGGGAAGCAGCAAGGAAGCTGGGAATGCAAAACTTTTCTTTTTTAGCATTTGACAATTCTCTAACAGTCTCTTCTGGACTTAATACCTAGAAAAATATTTATTTGTCCTGCCTCTTTGTCTCAGCAGAAGCAGGGTTAAAAAAAGATAAGACTCATGCACACTGACTTGGCACAGACTTCCAAGGGCCTTGAGGCTAAAAGAAAACAAACCAAAAAAATGAGAAAAACAAGTTTTGTTTCCAAATAAACAAGTTTCCTCTTCCCTCAGGTATGGGGCTCGCTCAATTAAATTACACTCATCTGCCAAGGCCTGTGCGCCATGTGGATTCGGTTACTGTCTCTGCAAGAATTTGTGTGATGCTCCAGGCCTCAAGGAAGGCGAAGGCTGACCCCACCCCTCCCCTCCAATGCCCTTCTCCATGAAATCTGCATTTTCTCCTTTGCTGCTAGGGGTTTTTTTTTGTTGTTGTTGTTGTTGTTCTGTTGTTCTTTTTCTTAAGCCCAGCCCAGCCCCGCTTGAGCTCTGGATCTGGGCTTGATTTTAATTGCTCGCAGTAGGTACGACGTGTCGGTGTTCACACAAAGGCTCGYCTGGCGGAGAGAGGGGGAAGGTGGGGTGATGGCTGTCAAATAGCAGCTCTCGTTAACGGGAGCTTTGTCGGACCTATACTCTGACCAGGTTATACCATGGAYGGTGTCTAAACTTCCCCCTGCCACGTGCAGCCTGGCTGCAGTCTTCCTGCTTCATTTCCCGTTCTGATCCATTGTGCAATATCGCTGCACTCAATTAATTTTATTTTGATCCAAAATCACCTCTGTTTCGATTCTTGGGTGATCATCAACTTTGACTGTCCTCCCCAGAAATGCATTTCTGAGACAGGATAGCAATAAGATAGGGCCAAATCTTTGTCTTGGACCTGCTGAAGTCCATCTAATGTCAGATTGTCAGTACAAAATTCTAAAGGTCTGGGGACTTTTAACACCTGAGATCCTCACTAAATGGAGAATATATTTGTACTATTGACTGAAGAAAGAAGTACACCTGATATTTTAGGTCTTGTTTAAACCAACTGTGCTCATTACCAGGTGAAYCTCAGATGTCACTTACTGCAAAGACACACAAACTTCCTTGAACTGAGGCAGACTGTAGGATCTTYGTGAGTCTTGTCCTTGAATAGTTGTGTGTATCTTCACAGCCAGTATAGGAGACTCTCATTTTCACTTGCTGCCAACTGGCTTTTCAGAACTGTGATTTTTTCCCATGTTCTTTCTTCAGGAGAGGAGAAGAAAATACCATCTGCAATTGCTGAGTGAAGATACCATCCTTTCCATGACAATGGGGCAGATCATCTTCATCAGGCTGGTGTTTCAGCACCTCTGAATTCTTGGAGTATCATCTCCAGAGCTCTTACCTCTGTCACATTTTTTGAAAGCTTTCTGCCAATTTTTCTTAATAAAATGATTCTTATACCGTATTATCCCCCACAACTTCTTCCAGATTGACTGGTTTCGYTTCTAGTGGGGAAAGGGAAAGGAATCTTGAAGTACCAGCTGTCTACAAATTTTGTAAAAAAACAATAGCTAGGAGGAAAAGACAGACCTAAATTAGTGCATCCTCAAAGAAAGTTCAGGACCTTTTCTAGCCTCAGTTATCGGCCAGGTGACCAGTCAGCACGTACTGGCCAACTAATCAGCACGCTGTGAGCACGGACCCATCCTCAGAGCACGTCCCCTTTTCCTTCGTGTTTATGGTCTCAGAGGAAAGAGAGCACCGAGCTACACAAATGCAAAACTTCAGGCTCTGGAAATACCTGCAAACTTTCATCGTCTCTGCCATGTGCCCGCAGTCAGGTAGGATGAAGCGTTGCCTCAGTTCATTTTGTATTTGGGAAGGAAACCAGGCCTTGCACATTTGACCTTTCCTCTGTTTTTATTCTCTCCTTGCTAGGGAAACCCCTGTTGACATTAATAATATTATTTGCAGGTGAAGGGTAGGTAATAGCTGAGTAAGGACCTTTAGGCTGGATTCAGGATGAGTAAGTGGAAAATCCCTGAATTTAAGCCTGGCTGTGTGATTTGTTCATCTTTCATGAGAGGAGTTCCTGCCAGCTCAATTTTCCTGGCTGTATAATGGAGCAGCAAGACAATTCCAGCTCCCTGCAGCAAGATAATTAATAATGGAAAGGTGCTTTGGCTATTGTGATCACCGCAGATGATTCAAAACATTTTATAGATCTTAACTAATTAATTGACACAAGCTGCCCACCTAATAGGTCAGTTTGGTGTATCTGTGTGGAAGCTGAGGCTGAGAGATGACACAACATGTCCTCAGCTGGACGGCTCTGCTCCAGAGAGGGAGCTCAGATGCCACCACTTCACTGAAGTGCTCTCCTGCGATGCTGTGGCAGGTACCACCAGCCGGGAGCTGAAGCATCTGGACCAGACTGGGATCTGGGATATTTTGAGCTGCTGTGTGATCCAAGAAAAAGATTGTTTTGCTTAAAMTGGAAAATCTTTGGGACAGCAACTGTGTCTTTCTGTTTTCCTCTAGCACACCTATCACAGGGGAGTGCCCAGCTGGCTTAGTACTAGTAACCAACAAATGAAGAATAATAATAAATGGGCCACCCCTGCCAGAGAGACAAGTCTTCTGTTTTTCAGTGGTGTTTGCAGAAGTGGGAAGGGATTTCAGTGCTGATAGGGACCAAGACACATGTCAAGGCAGAGAAGGTGAAGTAAGAGATGTCCCAAAGYAGTGATAGGACATGCAGATAGAAAATAACACGGAGAAAAGGGTGGAAAACAAGGCAAGTTCAAGGCACCGACCGGGGAAGGAGCCCAGGGAGGTGGAGGAGGTGTGGGATTGTGTTGAAAGGGGTGTGGAGGCACAGGGTGGGGTAGGCAAAGTGAGTCCAGAGGCCTCAGAGAGTTTGGCAATCTGCGGGTAAGAAAGGGCAGGACAAATTGTGACAGGGTCAAGGACAGCATCTGTCCTCCRCGGAGCGCTCCGAGGCAGCGCAGTYGGGAGAGCAAAGGAGAGCTGCAATATCACACCCATTTCCCACGCCTGGCTGCWAGGAATCAGCCAGGGAATGCTAAATGGAAAGTGGGGCCGAGAGTCCGAACCAAGAAACAAAGACTGTCAAGGCAAAGAGGCCACAGGAATCCTGAAGGAGCTTTTTCCTAATGCTGGGCCACTCTGTTTCTCTCAGGGAATAGTTTGCTTGTCACAAAATAAAATAAGTATATATATATTAAATTCAGATGCATTATTTATTTGAGCTGCTTTTGATAACAGATTAATTTATTTTTTTTTAAAGTCAGAGGAATGAAACAAAGACAAAATGAAATGGTTTAACTTGCCCATCTGAATTTTGTTCTCCTTCTGAAATTTAATTATGGGAATATGTTTATAGATAAAAACCACTGTAATTCATCTTGGTCAAAGGATGCAATCCATTCATCCTGAAAGATAATTCTAGTAGTTTGTATGGTTGAGAAACTCAGTTTTTTTCCTTGTATTTTGTTCAAAACTATCCTCTTTTTTGTTTAGCTCCCAAATCAACAACTCACATATTTAAGTGCACAGCCCCACTCTGATGACTGGAGACATGTCTGGATGAAATGCTAAGCCTCATTTTTTATTTAAGAGCTGAGCAAGTTTCATCTTGCCTAAATTATGGTTATTATGGCCCATCTAAAATGACCATCCTGCTTCGGATTATCTTTAAAATATTCTTAGGAGGGACTGTCTCCACCAGTGGCTCAGCACCTGGAAGCAATGAGCTTCCTAAACAGTGTCAGACTTGATTGATGCAACTCCAGTCTCTACAAAAGCAGATGGGGTATGTTTAAGCAGGTTCCTTCAAGGCATGCTCCTCCATCCTAATACAGTGAACAAAGAAGGAAAGAGAAGTTTTTGTCTGAAGCACTACCAAYGGCTTAGATTTAGAGAAGTAATACTCGACACAGGGAAGGAGACTTTTGGGATTTATGTTACTTCACAAAGAAGAGCTGTAAATCCCTGAAACCTATGAAGGACAAGAAGGCTGTTTAAGAAATTCTAAATTTCCTGCTGTGTTGCCCCAGARAGAGTTAGACAAGGTTCCCTTTTGTGCGTAACCAAATGTCATGCCCTGTGACTACAGCCAAGGGAGGAYAGCTGTGTGCAACTGCAGGGCCCAGAAAGTCAAAGTTTGGTTTCTGAGATGAGTGAGTCATGGAGCCCTACAACCCAAAGAAGGGCAAGAAAACCATGTGTGACTGCTCAAGAGACTCAGGACTAGACACAGTCGGGACCCTAAGGCTGGGTATATACTGCAAAGCCAATCAATCTGAGTATTCACCATGTCTCTACTCCCAAGAAAAACAGAAACCTGGTGAGAAACCTTAGAGTCACCTGGAGGCTCAGTAGACTCCATTACAAGCACCTAATAGCTTTTCTGGGCACTGGTCAGACACCYCCCAACACACACAATCAGTGACTCCAACCCCAAACTTCTCTGATCTTCAAGATTCACCGTTACGCAGGTTTTTATGCTGGGACAAAAAATAGAGAGCGCTKCTTATCTAATGTCCCAGACTCATTCACACCAGCATTTCTCTCTGGGGTGAAGCTTGTGGCTGCAGACCTTCTTYGTAGAGTCAGAGGAGTTCACACAATCAAAGACTGACTGAAGGTCTGCTCGTTGCCTTCAGTCCAAAACACCCATCTGAAAAAGGCCTTGTTTTGGGTCATCTCCAAAGTCAACACAAACATGGCCAGCACACTAGAGGTAACACCACAAAACAAGTGAGGAGGCCCAGTGCAGGCCCTACAGAGGACTTGGAGGGACCCCTGGGGAGAGTTGACTTCTCCTAYGGAGGAAGGATTGTTTCATATAATTTCTTCCAAGTTAGCTCTGTTAGCATCTGAGAAGGAGGATATCAGCCTTGATTTTGGAGATGGGCTCCACAGGATTAAGTTAGCAAGGGCCTGTCTCAGTTGCTGTGTATTTCTTGAGCTGAAATCCTGTCTGCAGGAGGTGAGTTAATTCAGAGGGCTTCTGGGCAAAGCCATGCTAGAGCAACTTCATTTGACACTGCCAATCTTTCCCAGGGTCTTCATCCTGCACCTGGACAGCCTTGGCCATATGGTCACCACCAAGTGCCCCATTTCAGCACATGCTGGGGTGAGCTATGAAGCAAGTCTCTGCAGCCTGGTACTTTGGCTGGCTTCTGCAGATCGCTGCAAGCRTTCAGGTGAGGGGTGTATGGGAGAGGGGGCTGGCATAAGGGGTTGCTCTTTGCCTGCAGAGTAGAGAGCGCAAGAGGCRTCTGCCATAGTTAACATTAATCATCTTCAGCTTCGACAGGAAAAATCTCATGACATTTGGACAAGCAATGCCTCGTGTTCGGGGCCAGTGTCTTGGACGTCTGTACTGCTCCATCCTTCACAAATGCACACAGATACAAAGACAAGGTTGCTTCTCCTCCCTCTCCCCTTTCTCTCCTTGAGTCTCTCCTCGTGTGCCCATGACTCTGAGCTGGGTCTGAAGGCTTCCTCCGAGGGCGAGGGCATCGCATCTTGGATAAGAAAGCAGAGAGATGATAGCAGGAGCCCTGAAATCTTGGGGGATAGGGAAGGGCTGCGCAGGCATCCAGACAGGCTGAGCCTGTGGGGGCAGGTACTGTCCGCCCTGCCCTACGAGGGCTGCCAGGTATGGGTGCAGACAGGCCTTGAGGGAGTGGTGGTCAGAAGAGTCAAATCAAGTGTTGGGAAGTTTTAACAAGGCAAGGTTTATAAGGAGGGTGTGAGCATGTGTCTGTGTGCACGCACATCTACAGTAGCTGACCTAATAAAAGACGCATCACCTTTCTCTACAGACCTGGCTTCACCTGCCTTCATCGTGAAGGCTGCAGCAACTCTRTTAGGAAGGAATATGAGGAAATGAATACACAAAAAAAATTTGAAAATGTTAATGTATAATTCCACAGGGAACCTCCATCTTGGTTAYGGTGTGCACTTCTAGTCTCCTAACTCAGACACTATAGAGCAGAAAGGGAAAACGTCACCATACCTAAGGTGATAGGTATCACCTTTGGTCTGGAAAGGTCTGGGGTGAAGGTAGAGTGAGCACTTAGAAAGCAAACCCTGGGTGGGAAGAAGGGGAATGGAACAATGTCTGAACAAAGTCACAGTCACGATTGTCCTGGAGAAGGTTCTCGTGTCACATCTCCCAGTTCTTCTGTTATCAGCTTTTTATCACGGTGCTCAGAAAGAGATCAGATGAACTACCAGGGTGAAAAACAACCCAGCTGTGCCCTGACTCCCATACTTGCAGCTTTCTCAGCCTAAATTCAGCCCCAGTGAAACAGCTACAGACCCCTGGTATCCTTCACTGCTCAGTTCAATTGCCCACACATGCTCCTAGTGACTTTTCAGACACTCTGGGGTTTCTGAGACATCCACGAAGGGTTGGCAAACAAAGGACCAACTGTCCTCCTGCAGTGACAGCTGGAGGCAAGTGGGTGGTGTTGCACTGGCCATGTCTGTGTTGTCAACTGATTCACACCTCCACTGACCGTAGTGACTAGATCACCACCAACTGCAATGGGAGTTTAGGTCCGTAGCACACAAATAAACACTTATGTGCAGAAACCTACACTGAGGATTCTGCTGAACCCCACCAGATATCTCACACAAGGCAAGATGAGTCGTGGTCTTAAAGCTGATGGAAGGTACAGCAATGGAAGGGTGGAGAGGAGCTGAAGCAGTGCACTCAGGTTGATATTTGCAGTGAGGTTTGGAGACTGGGGATGTCCTCAACTATGTCCATCCTTCAGAAGCTCTTGRGTGAACTCTTAATCAGAACTGCTGGAGCCCAGTGGCTCTCCAGTAGCTCCAAACTTGAAATAAGGAGGCAAGAGACAGAGGATGAAAGGGAAGAGAAAGGCTCCCAGTGGAGGCTGAAGAGATGAACCCTTATCATTAATAACATGCATGACTAGGCATGCCTGACCCCCAAATTAGGAGGAAATGAGGGTACACACAGACATGCATTCCCCAGGGAGAAGAACAAAAATGGAGAAAAGCTAGATAARGAACCTAGGGAGAAGAAATCTAACTGGACACAAGACTTGCATGAGGACAAATAGACCCCTTGCTTCTATAGATCCCCTGTATCTCTAACACCTTCATTAAACTATTTGCTCATTGTGTGTAGGAGATAGACACTATCAAACAACTGCAGGACGGAGACTGCAGTTGAATACCAACCTTGTCTGCCAGCTGCACCCACCAAGAAGGAGTGTGGTCTCCTGAGTTCACTGGAGCTGAGCCCTGAAAGCCTGATGTGAAGGAGCTYCACAGTTGGACTGTGAAATACCGCTGGAGGTGAGAAGCAGACAGGGCTAGGTGACTACTGGCAAGCCCTATGCTCACCCCGCAGCAGTTTCTCCTTCCTCTGTCCTTTCTGAAGCGGACCATGATTTCTGCTGCTTTCCAGCAACAGAAATTAGGAGTAATTCCTCCTSAAGAAATTGCAGGAGGGAATTTCAAGTAGGCAGAAGATAATTACCCAGCCTGGAATTTCTCCAGGCCATCCGCTTAACATGCAAGACAAGGAGAAAACAAAAAATGCAAGGGGATCTTTGACCACAAGCAGTCCCAGGAAGTTGGCCTGAGCACACTCCCTTTATTTGTTTGAGCACCTCAATTGACACAAATAGCTTTGAGCAGTTCACAGGTTTGAGTCAGAGAGCAACTGTGGTGTGCCTATGCTGCAGAAAACCTTTCTTCCCTAGCCTGCTATTCCTCTGGGAGAARACACACCTCTGATAGGAAGGCAGGTGCCTGGGGTAATGGGGGTGGGGAGAAGAGTGCATGTCAGGGTTTAATAAAATAACATGTCCACCCAACCTATGATTTTCTTTGGAAACCCAAACAGGGAATTTTCCAACCACCTGGCAATCAGTTYTCATTTCACATTAGCCTTGGTGATGCACCCTGCACTGTGCTCATCTCCCCAGCATGAGAAATGAGCGGGAGATGAGATGGAGACACCTCTCAAGCCAAGTCCCTGCCTTCCTACCTCTGCAGCTGCAGGTCCTCAAATGCCCCCTGCTCAGTCACCACGCTCCAGGCTCTGCGCTCAGGCAATAGCTGTGCTGGCAAGGCAAGGCCAAAGATAATAAGTGGGGCTCCGAGGTCAGGCACAAACGTGAGCGCCCAGTGACCACCTCGTAGCCAAGACAAGCATTGCCCGAGAAGGGGAGGTTGGTCTCAACTCCTGTCTCCTGGCTACCTGCTCACTTCTAGGTGAAAATTTAAGGATTAACTGGAATCCAACTTCAGCTCTCACGTTGGGCTTCGGGAGCCCCATCAGAACAGCTGAACCGGGAGACTTTTCTGTTGTCCTTTGCCACGTTGTCCCTCTTAAGTGATGTTTACCATGCTGCAGCCCTCATCACCTCATGGGTGTCTGAGTGCTTTTATCCCCTTGCCTAGCCAACTCTACAATGATGTGCACCATTTCGCTAATAAAAAAAAAGCAAGTTATGGGGAAAATACAATGCAGCTCCCCAAAGGGAATAAGATYTTCCCTTATTCAGAAACCTCCTCTTCAAGAAGGTCCAGGTATTTCCTGGGGTTACCAAAGAGGATATTTTGATTAAGATTCCTTGTCCCCATCTGCTCACCAGCAGGTACAAGGAGAGGAGACAAGCACATAGAGGCTTTGGAGCGTCTCAGCTGAATGCTCCAAGTCCTGGAAGTCACCTCAGCAAGGCTGAGAAACCAAGACCCAGCCTCCCACGTCTCACATTAGCACGTTCTCCTTGCAGCATCAAGTCATAGCTATCACCCAGTCTATTGTGCCATCACCATCTATCTACCTGCCCCAAAGCAGGAAGAACAAAACCTTTCCTATCAGATCTTCATTGAACCCGCRTTCAAAGCCCTCCAAGGCCAGAGCTGCCACCCCCTCCCCAGGCAGCTGATTCCTGCTGTTTATTATCCTCACCACTGCGGTCGTTCTCTTTTCCTGCCTTCCTAATCTAAATCTTCCTTGCCGTGTTTTCTTCTTCCACCCACTATAGGTACTGAGAGCAACTTATATCCCCCCTCCTTGCAGCCAACCTTTACGTCCTTAAAAGCAGTATCATTTCTCTTCTTCCTTAAACTAAACAGCAGCATTTTCTGTTCCCAGGACATCTTTTTCCCCTAGATAAGTCTATAACTATATGCTGTACATAATATTGTTTTATTTATTTCATTTTATTTATTTAACATAATATTGTTTTACAGCCACCACATCACACTAAAGGCTTCCCTTCCTCTACGGGTAAGGAGTCCCTCTCTTGCTGTATTATTTGATCAGCTAGAAACAAGAAATAATTTCCACTTTAAACATGTGACGTTCCCARAAGAACTGAGTCCCCAGTTCTCTCAAAGAGTGAAGGCTTGCCTCAGCAAAAGACGAAGCACTCACAACCCAGATGCTGCAATGCCTCTGCCCTCAGCATGAGGGTAGAAGGCCAACCCCATATTAAGACACCTTCTCCCTCTCATGGGGTTGCACTCAGAGCAAAATACCCACACGCTGTGCAGGAATTGCCCTGCTTGAGGGTAGATCTAACTTCTCAGGATATCACGTATGAGACTTAAGGACCTTTTCATCCTAAACTTGGGACCTTTCCCTGAGTGCCAGCACCCACAAGCTCTTTTTGGAAGAGCGGAGGAGGCAGAAGTGGAAGTGATGCTTCATCACACCTTCCAGCTGAGCGCTGGCGGTTGGCTCACTCACCCGGAAAGCAGGAGACCTGGGTTCACGCTCAGTTCACCTCGCAGAGAGGTCACACAGTCCTCCTGTGAATTTCTTCCCTTTATTCTTCCAGATATTTTTTCTGCTGTTCTGTGTCACCTATCAGTTGCAGAGGCAGAAGGGGATTTAAATGAATATAGCTGATAATAATGTTCTCCTAGGAGGACGAAGCAGTGGCTTTAAACCCTCTCAAAGAGATCAGAGCCCAGAATGAAAGCTCTAGCTACTGTATAAGAGCTGGGTGATGGCAAGCCCATTGCCACTTTCTTTGAGGGATGTGTCCTGCTCCTGAGTGGCAGAGAGTCAGGCARAGTACCTGTGGCCTGAGCTCCTCAACATAGGATCCTTTCAGCTTACTTTTGGGACACCAGCGGGGCCTGGGTGGGAGTTGTGCACGAAACTGGCTGCACTGGCTGAACTGTGTTCCTGGGCTTGCACGGGCCAAGAGCTCCAGGCAAATAGAGGTGTTTTGTAGAAGTGACTGTGCACCCGTGGGTTGGACAAGGGTCAGATGGAGGGGAGGGGAGTGGACAAGGTGAGGCTGCAGCACTGTTGGGGCTCGGGATGTCTCCATCCCGTCTTCATCATCCTGGGAGCCATTCTGAGCCCATGACCTGGGGTAAGTCACTTTGCTTCTCTATGACTCAGGTTCCTATGAAGTGGGACTCACACTTCCCTGCCTTAGGGGAGTAAGGCAAAGGCAGATGTAAAAGATGGCAATCACTAAGCTGTTTAGATATCCAATCTAAGACAGTTTTATAATGCAACCCGCCTTGGCCCCAATTTTATAATGCAACTTGCCTTGGCCCCAGCTGGGTTCCTCTGGCTGCAGTAGGATGTTTCCCAGAGATGGAGTGGTTTGTTGGTCCTCACCACCAGACTGCAAGGAGGGCACAACACATCGTTGTCTCAATCTCCAAAGCTTTGCCTCATGATCTCAGAGCGATGGACAGACTAAAAGTCAATGGATATCTTCTATATCTGGCTGCTTGCAGGAAAAAAAGGCACAGGATTAGCTTTGATCTACCACTAAGAAATGACTTTCAACAGAGTGTAGAAAAAATATTTTTAGCTGTGGCACACATAATTTCAAGATAGACTGCAGAAAATCCCAAATACCCAAACAATCCTGCTTAACATCTCCCAGGACTTTGTATAATGGCAGCAGTAGTCAGAGGAGGGAGAGTCCTTGCTCTCCAACTTATAATTGCTTAAGGAGTGTCCCCTAATATAATTAACAAGGGTGCTTTAATTAAGAACCCAGAGTAATGATGCTCAAAACAACTCCATCTGCTGTGGGGGGGGGGAAAAAGACATATATATAAACATATATATTATATATGTTATATATGTAGAAATAAATGAGGCTGTGGTAGTGGGTGCTAGTTCCAAAGGGTGAGGATGTTAGCCTGGTCTGTGTCCTATCATTATGTACTGTGAAATCACCCAACATCAAAGGAGCATGAAAGGAATGCGGTGAATGCCGCTTCACCATAATTGTCTGGAAAATTAAAGTTCAGTTGTGCCAGCCATTGTGTATTAAATATCCTTAGGCAGGAAGGTCGATCCTGGAACAAGTAGGTGTGTCTGGCAGCCAGGCAAGGCAGCATTTCTAAACAACTGGCACTTGCCAGCTGATTCCCTCCCGCCCCGCTCGGACACTGGGTTTCATTCCCCCGTTGGCAAAGGGTCGCCCTGGGGCTCGGGTCACAAAGACGGAGCCTGAGGAACTTACTCATCCTCCATCCAGCCTTACCCGGGTCAAAAAATCAGCTGGAGTTTCCTTGAGTAAGAAATGAGTAAACAGCGGCTGAAGCCAGGGAGAACTAAGCCTCCCTTGGCTTGGGGAGAGCTTGAGGATTTGTCCAGCRAAGGGCCTGACCGGGGTTTTGCTCGGGTGAATTCGGGGCTAGGGAGAGGGGCTGAGGGGACAGCAACGCCTTGCGTTTGTCGGCTCAGGGCGTTTGGCCCTGCGTGTTATCCCGGAGGCCTAAAAGGGTGAGTAACTCTGCATAGGTGCAGAGGCTTGGTAAAAAAAGCCCTTTTCCTTCCCCCAGCGCCGGCCAGCGCTCCCCACAACCGGCGTCCCTCGCACAACGCACCCCGGGTTTAACGGGCGCGTACTGCCAGGGCGGCTCGTCCTCCTCCTGCACAGAGCAACGCCGGACGGTTTTCTATTCTTGAATCTACTTTTCCAGCCCTGGTTTAAGTGATTCAAACAACAGTGCATCCACTGCTTCCTGTGTGGCGAGCCTTTTTCTTCCCACCGCAGATCTCAAATGCTAGCCCTTCTTTCCTGACCCGAAATGACCTCTGGCAGAGCGACGTGAATTCCAAACCCCTTTTCGTCGCTGCAGGAAGGTAATTGCCGAGCTGCACACGCGTCCTCCACCTCGCCTGGTCCCTCTGCGGCCGGCRGCGTTTGCAGTCACACGCCGCTTCGCCGGCGCCGCATCCGCGCCTATAAATGATGGGGAGAGGGCAGTGCCTGGTCGGTGTCGGAGGAGGAGGCTTGGAGCAAGAGCAAGAGGCAGAAGGTAACGCTCGTGCTGGCGGGGGCAGAGCCGCTCCTGCCAGGGCTGGGGGCATTGGTGGCCCAGCGCTGTGCCGGGCTTTTAAAAAACCTGCGCAACCGGCGCCCGAGATGCCGTGGCATTTTTTTGCAAGAGGAACATTACTGTGCTGCCCTGGCTGGGCTTCAGCGCCTCTGTCTAGTCCCGCTTGCTTTTGCAGTTTCGTTTGGAGATGTTCCTTACCTCCCCTGGGATGTTTAAAACTAGTCTGGACAAAGTACAGGACAGAGGAACAAGCACGTAGGGGTAGAGGGATGGAGTAAATTACTTAATGAGTTTTTTCCCAGCCCTAATGCCTGTGATCGTATGACTTCACCTCCTAAACAAGCTGTTGCTTAACACCGCTGGCACAGAAGGGCTGCTGCGTTCCACCCCCGAGATGACCGCGTTTCAACGGGAGGTGAGCAGGCCCCCCCTCTATTTATGGCCTGCAAAATGATTTATGATCTATTGGAATGAAAAGTGCAATATGAATGTCAGGTATTATAAACTGTTATTACGCTTCTGCTTCTGAAAATGCTCCCCTTTGAGTTTTTGAACTGTTTAATGGCAAGATAATATCCACAGCAACAACCCAAATTACAGGCTCCTTTAGGCAACTCATTAATATTGTTTTATAAATGAACATAATATTCCTGGGCAAAAGTTGAAAGTGCTCAAACCCTCTTCTTTTATTTTTTAATGGCAAAATACCCAGAAACAATTTTCAACATCCAATAATTATGATTATTAATAACTCACATTTATGTAGTACCTTTGATCATAAAGCATATTACAAACAATTGTGTATATATGCAAGTACACACACACGTGCAGAACCAGTATCTCAGCATAGCACCAGGCTATCAATCCTCCTATCACACACAGCAGCAGAGATCCCAGAAAATGTTGTATAACACTGCAATATTTGCCCACATCAGCTTACATCGTTAACACTGGGATAATCACCTTGTCCACTCCTAAAAATCATCCCTGTGCAATAGCTTTGAAAGACTGTCGTACGCAACCAAAATTGCAGCAGGAGTGTTTTGGGTTTTGTTGTTTTGATTTGGGGTTTCTTTTTTTCTAGGCTGCAATATAATTAGCAAAGCTGGAACCGAGCCAGGGATAACACACCTACTCTTGCAAAATCACCATGGGGACTTTGAATGATTACAGAAATGGCCAAATGCTTGGTTTTTCCATCTCATCCAGGGATGCTGCTTGCTTCAGTGCCTCCYGAGAAGGGCCAGTGTGGCTGCTTCAGGAGAAGTAATCCACGGGCAAAATGGGCAGAGAAAGGATGTGAGACTGTCATGCAGGACATAGCCTGAAGTCAACGCAATTAAACTGAACAGTTTAGATGAGGCGATGCTTCTTTGTTGTGTTTTTCTTAGCCACACAGGTCTGACCATCCGTTGACAGCTGCGTGGGGTAAGAGGGACTTYGGTACAGCAGGCAAAACTGCCGCCTCCAGCCCTGCCTACGAGCAGCGGCAGGATTGGGATGGCGATGTTTCTGGAATGGGTTTTGCAGTCAAGTCCCTGGTGGTTGCTGCTTACGTACTTCCTCACGGCAAGGCTTTACTGGAGAACGCATTGGAGATCCTGATCAAGACATGCATTAGGTATTTTCGACAGATGTCCAGTACCTAAACCCACTACTCACCTGGCTCTTGATACCCTTGCGAGTTCCCAGTCCAGCCAAGATTTAAATTCATGCCTACTTCGACCTCTAAGCAGAGGCAGTATCTGACTCACAGGGGCCAACGAGCAGAGATTAAGGCAGGAGCCCTGGACCTCCTCCCACCCACACCCTGGATGAGTTACACTGATAGTTATCTCAGCCTTGTGGRGCTCCTTTAGCCTCAGAAAATTACTCTTGTGGCTCACCCCTAAAAGAAGCTCAATGATAGCCCTCCCCAAGACAAACTGGAACAGCGGGTCTGAAGGAAACAGGGAGTGAGGATGCTCGTAGGACGCTGCCCTCGGGCAGGAGGGATGGACAGTGTGAGAGGAGGAGGCGAAAAAGTGGGGAGGCAGATGATGAACAGGAGAGGGGTGAACCGAGCAGGAGACAGCGATGTCTGCCCACACACATGGCAACGACATGCCAACACGCCCTGGAGAGGTGCATGCAGGAGCACAGCTTGCAAGTGAAGCAACCTGTCCCCTGAAGTCCACCCTGGGTAGAATCTCAAAGTGTGCTGGGASATTTCCAGGAGGATGAGGAGGACCAACTGAAGAAAATCCTGAAGAGCGTTAGCCCAGCAGACGTGGACAGCACGGGGAGAGTGAAGGAAACAGGGATGGTTTGTCTAGGAAAGGCAATGGGCGAGAGATGAGAATCTGCTCGAGTGAGGAAGAGGATAATCTAATCACTGCGCCCTCGGTGGTTAGGAGAAGGAGTCCTGAATTTAAATTTCAGCAAGAGAGATTGATGTGAGACACTAGGGAAAACACAGATAAGGAAAGAGAAGTACCGGAATAGGTTGTCAGGAAGGGGGTAAAAGAGCCGCCACTGCAGGTTTTCAGGAACAATTTAGACAATATCTGTCAGGAATGACGTAGGTAAAGCTCATCCTGCCCCGGGGCAAGGAGGTGGACTGCATGACCACTGGACTTCCCTCCCACTCCTGGTTTCTATGGTTTGGTGACTTCTGGGTGCTGTTTATGCCCTTCACCTCAGCAAGACCTGGCCCACACTGGGCCATAGACCCAAGCAAGGGACAACTCACTGGGGCAGAGGGACAGCAAACGTGGAAACGCAGCAGACCCATGAGCCCACAAGGTTTTTATTTCTGGGGGTGGTCTTCACATGGGAACGTGCCACAGTTCAGGGCATTCCCATTGGAATGAAGTCTCCCTGGTGCGGTGGATCACAGTGCATCAAGACCTTCAAAACCAAATGACCCCCATCAAGATGTCCCATGTGCCCTCACTCTCCCCCACTACCTCTGACCCATTTTGCATAGAAATGACAACAGCCACAGCCCAAACTTGGAGGAAGAAATTGTCCCTGCTCAGGAAAGATACTGCGGAAACCTGGACTGTTGGGGTTTTTGTATTCTGTGTTATTTACAGGGATACTTTTTTTTCCCTAAATTAATTATTTGCCTTTTTTATATATATATATATATATATATGTATTTGTATTACTATTTTAAAAGGACCGGCGCCGGAGAGGAACTAGACAGATAAGCAGTGGGAAGCTGCTTTCCTGACCTCGTGGGCCAGGTTTTCTAGCGTGGCGCAAGCCAAACTCCCTCCATTGTACTCCTTCCAAGGAGACCAATTTTCACCCACTGAGGAGAATAGAGCCAGGCTCATTTACACCAGCTGATGAGCTGCCTCATGACTGTCCAAGATCCCAGATGTGCATTTCACAACAGCAGAGCCCTGGTATCCTGGCCAAAATCTAATTTGAGTTAATTATGTTCTGTCTCCCTAAATTCCCCCTAAGGTTTCAATTGGATTCCTCTTCACTTCCTGCCCTAACCTGTTGTGTAGCGTTGATGTGCAGAGTTCAACAGCTGCTTTCTTCCATCCCGCAGCTAATAGCTCCCCAGACAGCCATGGCTCTGAAAATAAATTTGAAATTATTTCCTCATTATCAGGAAGGTGCATTTCCAGAGCTACCTAAAAAAAAAAAAAAAAAAAAAAATAGAAGGCAGATTCTCCATTGATAAAATAAACCCGTGCAGCAAACGGCCCTGGCTTCAGAAGCACACGCCGGTTGACGTCGCCTGGCTGCACAGCCCATTGACTTGCTGAGACCACAGCAGCTCCTGCCGGCGGTGGATCTGCTGGCTTCCAATGGAGCTGAACAGTTTGCCATCAATCAGGGCATAAATCCTGGATTTTAGCAGAACTCGGTCAATTTRTCCTTCACCAAACTTCACCAGAGCCAATTCACACCGGCAAAGGCTACAACTTCCATCCTGCCTACGGTTTAATGATATAAATATGTATTTTTTTACAATATAAATATGTAATTTAATGCTAGAGAGACATCTTAAATCATCTAAACCACCTATCTACCAAAGCCTATGCAGGTATATCCCCACTCTATATGTTTTAGATTTAGCCATCCCCAGTTCAGTAGCAAGTTAAACATTTCAGACCCTTGCAAGTTCGGTCTCTTGTGCGCAGAGCAAACAATGCTGGTTGAATTATCTAGTGTGAACTATTTGTCAGATTTTCTCTTTCCTCCTCTCTTTATGAACTGTCAGAGAACACACTATGATTTTCACCCATTTATTCCCAATTCTCAGTGGCTTATTTTTAGCCCAGAGGTTTCTTGCCAACTTTGTGCAGCGAGTCCTCAGTTAATTATTCAATGTGTCAGATTTGCTCTTCCAGATGTGTGAATAGGAATTAAGGAAAGGTTTAAAAATAAGCACAGGCTCAGTGCTTTCCTGAATTAGAGTCATAAATCCTCATGCTTCAGGGCAGTCTGCAATGATGTGGACTAGGAACTTATGGACTTCTTATTTCATAATCTGGATGTTTCTTGCACCTTCCAAGCCACGCATGCAAACTAAACTTGGTCTGGAAGATTTTGCATGTGTCTACACCACAGGACCTAATAGGATGAGATGATAAATTTCTCCTGATGCTGGTCTCACTCTTCAGTATGATGTCAGGAGAGTTTGTGATCGACCTCAAAACACACTGTTGCAGGAGGTTACTCTATACAACCAGCAAGAAGACGGGCTGCTTTTGGCAAGTCTTCTTACAGCTATCTGGTGTTTCTTTTCCTCAAAAGATACGGATCTTTCCTTGTTTGCAGACTTTTGGATCCCCACCCTCGGCGTCTGGGGGAGGAAGGAGAGGAAAACCAAAGATGACTACAATGATTTCTCCAGAAGGAGCTTCTTTTCAACCTTTTTTCCTCTGCCAGAGATGGTAGTGACACTGGAGATGAAATAGCACCTCTGTTTCTTCTCATACGTCTCAGTGGAGGACTGGGCAGACATGAAAGGATAAATAGGCCAACTTCTGTTCTACTTATGCTGGAATAAATCTAAGTTACTCCCAGTTTAGGCACTCCTAATGTACATCAGATACACCAACAAATTTAATATTAAACTCCTAGTTATTATTCCTGGTTCTGGCATGTAGTCTAGAAGGAAAGTAAGAGTCATTCCAGATTCAAATGTCCTCAAATTCAGAGAAAAAACAAATCTGGCATTCGATACTGTATGCTTTGTATATGAGCATCCATAGTCTGTCAGGTACATGGCAATGGCTGTAACGTCAGAGAAAGTACCACATGCTCCAAGGAGAGGAATAGTGCCCCAGTAAGAGGTTTCCCAAGTGTCATTATTTAGAAGTTGAGGTATTCCCTGAAGCAAAAAGTACTACATTCACTGCAAAAAGTAATACATTCACTACAAAAATATAGAGTAGTTCCAAAACTACCATAAAGCGTCACAGCTGCCAGTGAAAGCAGTGGTGATGCATCCATTTGCAGAAGGATTCAACCATCATGTCTGTTAATTTAAGACTTTCCTCCAGGACTGCACAACCAGGCAGTGTCATTATTTGTATTAGACATACAGCCATTTTTTTCTTTTTCTTTCTTTCTTCCTTTCTTCCTTCTTTCCTTTCTTCCTTTCTTCCTTCCTTCCTTCCTTTTCTTCCTTCCTTCCTTCCTTCCTTCCTTCCTTCCTTTCTTTCTCTTTCTTTCTTTCTTTTTCTTTCTTTCTTTCTTTCTTTCTTTCTTTCTTTCTTTTTCTTTCTTTCTCTTTCTTTCTTTCTTTCTTTCTTTCTTTCTTTCTTTCTTTCTTTCTTTCTTTCTTTCTTTCTTTCTTTCTTTCTTTCTTTCTTTCTTTCTTTCTTTCTCCTTCTTTTTCCTTCTTTCCTTCCTTCTTTCTTTCTCTCTCCCTTTTTTCTTTCTTTCTCCCTTTGTCTTTCTCTCTCCTTTTCCTTTTAAATCTGGCTAACTCTTGGCTTCAGGGACAGCCTGTACAACAACTAATTATCCAGGCACCATGTGAAAACCCTGTTTCTCTCAAGCACACTCAGCTCTCCAGGGGGATTTTTCTGAGAAAAACATAAAGATAAGAAGCCTGGGGCTAGCACCTGAAGAAAAACTAACTTGTTATAGCAAAGGCAACGTGGGCTTGAGGTAAACCTGAAGAAGACTAGAAAAGTGCTTTAAGCAAGGCTCCAATGACCACCAGGTCCCTGCCTGGTACAACTAGAGGACCAGCTCCTTCACAGGCCAAGTTCAGCCTCCCTCCATCAGCTCCAGTGACACTGCACTGGTTTCCACTGGGTGAAGGTGCTGGCTCAGTATCTGCCGCCTTTGGTGATTGAGAAGAAAGCCTGAGAAAGGCAACGGGTGAGTGTTTATGGGGTGTGCCGGTGAACGTGAAAGGACAGCGCAGAAAGAGAGCTGGTTGCACAGGGTCTCTTCATGCATCAGGGTACTTTGCTCCACCCTCTGCCAGAGGCGAAAAACCTAATCTCCTGGTGAACCCACACCACCCCTCGGCAGCCTGCCCCACTCCCCGTGGGGTGGGGATGGACACTTTCACAGCCACAGTATCAGGGGGGTTTGCTGGCTGAGGTGCTTTCACAACAGAGGAGAGGACAACTTCTGTCCCCTGACAAGAGCCTCCCCACCAGCCAGACCTGCTCAGGCCAGGAGAGGAGCTGGAGATGGCCCCTGCTGAAAGGGGGGTCAGGCAGGATCCAGCCCCTGCACCCAAGGCTGCCTCCCCCCTTCCAGCTACACCAGGACATGCTCCTGTCCCGTCTGGCCCTGTTGGGACCACATGGAGCTCAAGGGCAGCACAAGAGGCCAGTGATCCCAGACATGCCCAGAAAACAAAGGCATGGGGAAAGCAGGGAAGGATCAGAAACAAAACAGGATTAGCTGAGAAAAAGTCCCCAGGACACATCAGCAGGCCGATGCACCAGGCTGTGAGCTCACAGTGGCAAAGCCAACGCTGAAATCAGCCCATGCCCTTGAAGTCAACCAGAGTTTGCCTGAGCAAGGATTGAGCCGAGAGGCTTTGCATGAATAAATCCCCCYGGCATGGTGAACTATGAGAGGAACAGAGTTAATCTAAGGGAGGTTGGTGGGAGGGTGGGCAGGGGGAAAAGATGCAACTGGAGTTTGGAATGTCCTAATTATCCCGGCAAGTTGTGTTGACTTGATTACACCAAAGCCCAGCTGCTTCCAAGGCTCTAGGTGAGGGGGAGAGTTTCCAAAAACTCGGAAGCAGGGTGGGGCCAGGACAGGGTGAAACTCCTGCCTTGCACTACCTGTGTGAAAGGGGGAGGTAGAGAGGACAAGATGGGCTAGGTAGAGAGGAGAAAGGCAGGAGGGGGAGGGACATGTCTTACGGCATCTCTGAAGCTGAGCGTTAGTGAATGCGATGGGTTTGTATCCTCTCTTCTGCCTCCCAACCCGCAACACAAGGCAGCAGTCTACACCCCGAGTATACTTCACTGCCACCTCCAAGCAGAAATGGGATCTCAAATGACCAGAACTTGTCACCCAAAGGGCGATGAACGTCCCCAGAGAGGAGAAAGGACACCAGCAGGATAGGCAACCGATGGGCTTCCGCTATTCATTTGCTACACTTCTCAAATTGGGGAGAAAAGGGAAAACTGATTCTGGAGCAGCCATCCCAGGCTGAATATTCAGGTGGCAAGCAAAAACTGAATTAGATGTGCATTGAGTTTATCGCTGGGTTTAGCTACATGTCCCCGCAGCTTGTGCATAGCTCAAAGTAGCATGGGATTGCAGCTGAGGCAGCTGCAAGCTACTCCTCACATCCACTCAGGGCAGAACAAGGAGACATAGATCAAATTGCACTAGGCAAAAGGGATTTAGATTAAGCACAGCGAGAAATTTCCCAACAGGGAGGAGAAGTGAATTTTCTAGGGAGGTTCTGGAATCACCAACACTGGAGAATTCTTGTCCTTTTTTCTGAGAAAGATTAGACAGACATCTGTCAGAGGTGCATTAGGTAGAGCTGATCCTGCCTTGGGGCAGCGGAAGAACTAGTATAATCTCAGATCGTCCCCCCAGCCCTTTTTTCCATGACTATATCAGTCACAGGCACAAGACAGATACTGGCACCACTTGYGAGTGGGTGATGTGGCATTACGCCAACGCCTGGTCCACAGGGAGGGTGAAGGACCTGCCTCTACAAGTGCTCCCTGCAGGAGAGGCAGGTCTCCTCCAACCCAGGCCAGCATTTCGACTCAGGACTCATTTATYACTGAGCATGGGAGCATGCGATGGCCAAAGTCTCTGAGACCAAGGCAAGTTGTGACCTAACAGACTTTCACCGGAGATAGRAAGTCGGAGATGTCAGGAGTGGGAACCTGAAAGACACAAGGACAAGCAAAATATAGCAAAACACAGACTATGAGATATTTTCCCACGAGGCAAGAAAGTGTTTCTTAGATATTTGCTAAGATGAAGGTCCCATTCCTGTGGCAGCAGCAGGATGGCTGTTGGCCCCAGTCAGGAAGGTCCCAGAGGATCTATCYTGGCTGCAGACACCTGCATAGCCAACCCCGTGTCCATATGGGGGAGTACAGGCCACTGATTGTCCTTGGTGACAACAGGCTGTCAATTTGGCCATCACAGCCGCTCTTCAGGTGTAAGGTGGGTCTGGGAACACAACCGGTTGAGTATCTAGGAGTGACTCTCATCTCTCCACCTTCTTCTTCCTCTCCCAGTCTCCTCCTTTGCCCACCTCCTCCTCTCCATCATGGCCCAGTTTRCCAGCAAGATCACCAAAATGGGCAGCTGCTCTGGAGGCCCAGTGGCAGCAGGCTCTGCAGATGGGCTCAGGCTACCGTGAGAAGCTGGGAGCTCCAGAGGCTTTCCGCACCTAACCCTTTCCTGCTGGCACAGCAGCCACAGCCTCCACTCCTGCTCCAAAAGCAAAATCAGGTCTTTGGAAAGCCTGTAACCACTGTGCTCTGCTGTGCCAGAGCGAGAAGGGAGTGGGCTGTTTTATTTGGTGTTAAGTCCTGCATTGAATAGTTGAGGAACTGATTAAAGCAAGCATGCCGGCCTGAAAAACACAATGGCCATTTGCGAAAGCCACCTGAGCTTGTGCTGAGCGGACATCACAGATTGGGGGCAGAGCTCACATTAACAGGGCAAACCTCAGAAAATGGATCTGGAAAAAGGCAGGAGCAGAAGGCGGTGGAAATATTCCCCCGGTTTACAGCTGTTCCCAAGAGTGGAGGACAGTGTGGGTGAACCACCACCCGGGTCTGAGCACATTCCTGAGTGATACCTGTGGGAGAATTAATACGTACTGGAGAAGGGCCAAAATGTAAGGGATCAGTCACATACTGCTTGCACTGGAAACAGCCTGACTCCCAAAGCATGGAGCGGGGAATAAAAACAGGTCCCAGTACAGACTGATCCACCGGTGATGGAAGTGGGTGAGGGAGTGAGGTGTTCAGGAGCACCTGACTTGTTCCAGCACTGCTYTTACCCATGCTTGTCTTAGTCCACAGGCAAGGTAGCCCAAAGCTATTCTATGACACAAGACCTGAAAGGGCTACTTCTAAAAGCCACTTCAAAATTAAGCCGAAAAACTTTCAGAGGAGAGGTCCTCAAAGCGCTGATTTGTTTCAATGCTGTTACATTAAAACTCTTTCTTAGGTGTGGAGGGAAAGAAAAGTAAAGACAAAGACTATATCACCCATAATGTCCTTTGCAGAGTACTGGTCTATGGGAAGATATGCCCCTCAAGCTGCTGGAYCTCCTGGGCTTTATGCTGCTTGCTYCTTCCAAGGGYGGCACAARCTTTGTCAGGGCCCTGTCTTCTCACAGAACTCCTTTTTATTGCATGCAAATCACCCAAAATCAGAATCTCAGACATAAGTCCTTTCTGGCTGCCAAATCCCACTTGCAAATTTGTTGGAGACAAAAACCAACTGTAAATTCCATCTCTTCCCCCCAAAAGGGTGAAATTCAAACCTCAGTTTGCCGTATTGTGGAAATCATAGAATCATAGAATGATTTGGGTTGGAAGGGACCTTTAAAGGYCATCTAGTCCAACCCCCCTGCCATGGTCAGGAACATCTTCAACTAGATCAGGTTGCTCAGAGCCCCGTCCAACCTGACCTTAAATGTTTCCASGGATGGGGCAGCTACCATGTCTCTGGGCAACATGGTCCAGTGTTTCACCRCTCTCTTTGTAAAAWATTTCTTCCTTATAATTAGTCTAAATCTMCCCTCTTTTAGTTTAAAACCATTACCYCTTGTCCTATTRCAACAGGCCYTACTRAAAAGTTTGTCCCCATCTTTCTTTTAAGCCCCCTTTAAKTATTGAAACACCACAATAACATCTCCCTGAAGCCTTYTCTTCTTCAGGCTGAACAACCCCAACTCTSTCAGCCTTTCTTCATAGGAGAGGTGCTCCATCCCTCCGATCTCAAAGTTCAAATGCAAACAGCATATTTCACAGCACTTCTAAGAGGGTTTTGAGTTTGACACTGATGCTAGCCAAAATGCTGGGCTGAAGTCTCCTCCTCTGTCACTGCGGCAACAAGTTCTACAGATGCACTGCATGGAGAAGGTRGCCTTAAAGCCTGAGCCAGATGGATAGATGGCAGATTCATAAGCCTCCACAAAGCCTGTGCACCTGAGCTGAGCTCCACTGTTGGTCTACTGCAAGTRCAAGACAGCACCATTTTACTCAGCCTATTTCAACACAATAGTGTCTTGAGGTTCTTTCAAGTGTAGTCTATATATGACCTGATGGCACCAAAAGCCAAGTAAATAACATCAAATAAATWAAATTAATAGGTAAGATTTAAAATTTACCAGAAAACAAAAACAAAACAAAATGAAACAAAACAAAACAAAAAAACCCCCAAAACCAAAGACCAAAGCCAAAAAAAACCCCCTCAACCAGGCAGCTTTTGACCCAACCTCTTAATTCTGAGATGCACTTCTTCATCACCGCTAAGTCTCCCAGAAGAGAGCAACACCTGTGCTGGTGGCCAGTCCCATGCCCTCTACCACATGTGTGAGGCACATACACCGTTCCCATGTCAATGCAGTGTAGTCAAGTACAGCCTGCACAGAAACATGTCCAGAGATGCTCATGGTGAATGTCACAGCATATTAGACCAGGCAAAGCCTCAAGCCTGCCACCACTCAATGTGGGCCCATATATATCTCCATCCCTATGAAGAGCAAGACAGCCTTGGAGTAGTCTGTCTGCTGACACAATGTCATACCTGCATGGTGTCAGCCACTATCCTTCCTAGAGAAGTCGCAGTTTTCTTACCCAAAGGGCAGACAGGACAGAGCCCAAAGCAGACAGATTGCTCTGGTAAAACATGAACACCATCAACTTGGAGAACAAGTCTTATGAGGGGCAGCTGAGGGAGCTGGGGTTGTTTAGCCTGGAGAAGAGGAGGCTGAGGGGAGACCTTATCGCTCTCTACAACTACCTGAAAGGAGGCTGTAGAGAGGCGGGTGTTGGTCTCTTCTCCCAAGTAACAAGCGATAGGACGAGAGGAAATGGCCTCAAGTTGCGCCAGGGGAGGTTTAGATTGGATATTAGGAAAAATTTCTTCA
>JASVER010000015.1:666169-711044 GCA_030449065.1 Oceanodroma leucorhoa
GAAAGGGTAGTCAGGCATTGGAACAGGCTGCCCAGGGAACTGGTGGAGTCACCATCCCTGGAGGTGTTCAAAAAACGTGTGGCTGTGGCACTTCAGGACATGGTTTAGTGGGCATGGGTGCTGGGTTGACGGTTGGACTCGATGATCTTAAAGGTCTTTTCCAACCTTAATGATTCTATGGTTCTATGATTCTATGAACTTTAGCCATGGGCTTCCTATAGGCAGCAGCAGGGTAGCACAGGTCGAGGTCACACAGAGCATGAGCCGCTCTCCTGCAGATGGGGTCAACTTAAGCAAYGCACCTCCTCTCAGAAATACAAACCAGCAACAAACTTCTAGTGTTAAAGCAGCAAACGTAGTGGCAGACCCCCCAGCAAAGGACACAGCTCTTACTAACTCGCAGCAGCCAGGGAAGCAAGAAGAGAAACACAGTACACACTTTTCTGAACGGAGCAGCACCCAATACCATCATACCTCGTCTCAAAATCTTGGCTCTGTCACAAAGTGGGATGAACCTGGAGTCATAAATTACTATTCAGATTTGGGTTAGCTTTCGGTTTTTGTTTTTTTAAGGCAGGGATTACAAACTCGTTGAGATAAACACCTTTCCTTTTTTTTTTTCTTTTTTTCTTTTTCTAAAGAATGCCTCCAGGGACAGGAGAGCTCTAACATAAAATGGAGATACAATCTATTACAACACAGAAGCCATCTGTCACTGAGATAAGCACACAGACTATTTATTACCCAGCTACAGCAACCAAAAAAATTAGTCAGAGATTCAACCAATATAATCTTTCATTAAAAAAGTGGTTAATGAGCTTCCCAAGAATGATAAGAAATGTGTTGAAACCTGACAAAAAGTAGTTTTTTACTGCTTCTTCTGCAGAACAAGGCAGAGCCGGTTTGGTCTGTAAGAAAGCTGGGTAAATGTGAGYTTTTAAAGGGCTTCACCCAGTCACTTGGTAGTTCTAAGTCCTCACTGCAAAGAAATGAAAAACAGCAATATCATTTCCACCACRGCTGGTTTAGCCCTTGGCAACTGGAAAGCAAGAGGTACAACGTACCACTAGTACGGCATCCATGACATCGCTCAAAAAAGCCCTTGAATAGCTTGTGGAAAGACAGTGAGAATAGCTGTCAGTGAGTTCTCGGGTCAAAATTCTGAATTTCCATGTGGTCTTCAAACTCCACCTTGATGTGCCTGCAAACCCRCGTCCAGCACTCCTGGCTGCTCTCATAGGCTGAGCTACCTGCAGCACCCTAGCCAAGAACTAAGTAGGAGTATTGGCTCCCAGCAAATAGGTTGGGACTCCAGCTGTTGCCAGGTGTTAGTACTTCTGCATATCTGCACAACAGTGGTAGCATGGAAGAGGCCAATTTCCTTCCACCAGGCATCTCTGAGGACAACTGTTCAGTCTGGGAGGTCTATGGGCCCAGCCAGCCTTGCACACTTCCAATTTGAATCCCTTGGGGTCATGATGCAAGTGCCTGTACGTGCAGGCATAGCGAGTGGGAAATCTGTCTTGGTGGGCTTRGAGGAGCCAAAAACAAAGCTGAAGTCCATAATGAAACCTTGGGTTCACCCCGTCCAAGTTACAGTGTCCCCACAAACCTCTGGCAGTGCCCAGACTTCACCACGGCCACACCATGCCAGGCAGCCAAGCCATCACTTTTATGATAGAGCTTCATGTACCAGGCGCCAGCAGGASTTTATTCTGCCACTGTCATTTGCATGCTCTCCTGCTCCTGGTTCTGCCCTGGCCAAACCTGCTCTGCTGCCTTCACACCCTTGGTGCAAATGAGGGGACAAAAGGTTGGCACCACGATGCTCCTCAGTTGATATATGTCTCCTGAGCACGGCGGGAGGTACAACAGCCCCCTGGGAGCACAACCAGACCTCAGCTCTAGGGACTCAGAAGAAAGGAGGTCTCCTTATTGCCACCGCTGAAGCAAGAGGACAAGGAGCAAGGTGGCATGCATGAGCCAACATTTAATGGGATTGCTTCAGGGAGCCTTCCTGCCGTATCGATGCTGCATCCTGCAGCGCGCCTTAGGKACAGCTGTAAAGGGCCGTGAGCAAGATCACAGCCCAGCCCGAAGGCATCCCCAGAGCCACGGAACTGTCCCAAGGTGCTTTCAGCGGTCAAGATCAAGGATGGCATGGAGAAGTCATTGCTGGAAGGCCACGGATTCGAGGCACTGGCACAGGTCTGGCATTGAGGACTGCAGGCTTGTTCTCCACTGGGCTGCTACGTTTGTAGCACAACCATAGGCACGGCATTATTTTATATTTTATCTCTGTTTTTTAATCTCCCTGCTCCCAATTCCCCCGCCCTCTCCTCTGCTAGATCAAAAGAACAATACAGCTCTGCAGTGCCAGGAGCTGAGTGGATGTTTATAGAGTGCTTTGAGATCCCCCAGGTAAAAGGTGTTAAGTGCAAAGCACTGTCATTACAATGACATGACTGCCAGCCAGTCTGTCAAACCTCCGCCCCCGAGCTCATTAAGGAACAGGAATAGGGAGCTACATTCCTGCCTGTTCTCAACTGCTGTTCCCGTTTACGGAAGGAAAAAGTAAAAGTTTAATTGCTTTGTTTATCTCAAATGCCACCTGCAGCTGGTTCCTTACCTGCCCACCCTCCTGCTGCTGCTTCGCAATGAAACTGGGCCTGCCTTGGCCAAGTGACACCAAAAGAGCGTAAATAAAGCATCCAGAAAGGTGGATTCAGGGACTGACGGCTTGGCTTCACCTTCCCTCTCTGCCTCCCTGCACGTGGCAGGGGCAAATTTCCCAGGGAGGTGGGCGAAGGGGGCTGTAGCCTCAGCAACGGGACCCCTGCCACTGTACACCCCCTCTTGCCCCTACACCCCTGCTCCTCACACCCCTTCGCTGTCACGGCTGCCTCCGGCCCCCAAGAGCACCCAGGTTCCTGCTGCGGAGCAGAGGATCAATAACTTCTGTGGCCGGTGCAGCAGTGCCACGCAGAGCAAAATAATGCAGCAAGCGCTGGCGCATTGCTGTCCTATCTACAGGCAGACTTGCTGGCACCATCAGCTCCAGGAGGTCGTGTCCTCCATATCRTAAGCACCAGTCTGCAGAGAGCCCAAGGTGACCCCCTCTACCCTTCTCCTCTAGCAACAAATGAAATTGGGATCCCTTTGGTCCATTTTCTCCGCTGCTATAAATCAGCACAGYTGCTAGTTCACCCTGGCTGAGGATCTGGCTTTCCTGTCCTCTCTAGTTTCTTTGCACTGCTGGAATACCAAGTACCTCTCTGTCTTATTCATTTGCTCCCTGCAAGGGTGGCAGGGCAGAGATGCCTCCAGCTGTGCACCATCRATAAGAAAAACAAATGTTTTAAAGATGCTTTTCAGGGAAAGGAAGGGCTGTATGACAGGGAGGCATATTCTTCCCAGGCATAAACACTGCAGAGTGTCCTGGCAGAGTGGCATTTTGCACAAGCAAGGAACTTTGGCCCACTGTCTCCTATCTGACCCTCAGCAAACCTCAAAATTTGCTTGCACTTGCTTACAGGAGGCTGGTTACACCTATATCATTTACTGTGACTTGCAAATCTGATGTTGTTTGGTCTTTCTCTACCAATGCATAAAAGATTTATGGCAGGGTGTAGCCATYCGGATGTCTTAATCCTTTTCCTTTGCCGAAAGACACCCACAAAACCTACGTGTCTGATGTATTTTTCAACAAAAATGCAAGAAGAAAAAAATCATAGCAATGAGGAGAATATTCCTGGCTACAAGAGCCGCAAATGGAATCAGGCCTGGATTATTTTTTTTTATTATTCACTGCCCCAAAGTGAAAGTAGAAACCGCCTCTGAAATCAATCGGCTGAATTGACTGACATGAGCTTAAGCAAGAGAAATGTCATCATCACTAGCCCCAAAGTACAATAGCAACTCCACTAACGACTATTCTGGGGCTCCTTTGAAGGATCTTCTAAAGATCTTGGTATTTGCAAGGTGATGGGGGTGGAGGCTTCAACCTGCACAAAAGCAAAGGAATCTCTTTCTTCCCTTTATCTCTGAGAAGCCTGAAATTGAGAGGCTGGAGGACAAGCCCCAGTTGCAATATCAGAGCAGAAGGATCAGGTTGACCCTGGACYGCTCATGTTTTTTGTCCCAGCTGCCCTGTGCAGCTGCTTTGCCTACGTGGTGATGCTCTGACCACCTGCAGCCAGTCCATGGTGTCACTGGGAAAGGATGTCCCAGAGCAAACTTCTTTCTTGCAAGGAGCTGCACTGGAAAATAACTTCCCTAGCTGCCTCCTTTTGSCTGGACTCCGCTAAGCCACGCAAACATGAGCCGAAGGCACATATATTGTGCGACACATGCCAAACACACACTTCTCTTGCATAACTCAGCACAGGAGATTTCTTTCATGCATCACACGGACAAAACTTCAGAGGTTCAGTAACATCACCATCTAGACTGGGGCCAATAATAATGTATGCTGTAGGAAGGGTTTGAAAGAAACCATCAAATAAAGAAAATAATGAGAAAAAATAAATGCCTAGGAAAGTCATCACCTTGAGCCTCTTCCCTTTCCTTCTTTCCTCTGAGGTCAACTGTTGCATCAGATTTTTCTCTCACGTCTCCTAATTCATTCTATCTAATGCATCTGAGGGTGGGTCTCGTCCTCACTCCACCGGCCTAAAATCTGACGAGTTCACGGACTCAGCATTTCCTCCAGGCAATGAGGTCTGCAGGCCCAAGGTCAAAGGCACGTTCATACACGATGCCCAGGTTATGCTAAAAGATCACACACGCAGCAAGGCCCAGCTCTTGGGCAGTATCCACATTAAGCTACCACTGTCACCTCCATCCAGTTCCTAGAAGCCTTTTCACCTACACTGAGGTGAATTACTGGGGGTGTCTAACCTCCCAGACTCTATAAGACTCTCCCAAACTGCATTCCTGCCTGGCCAGGCTCCTCTTGCAGCTGAAGGAGATGACCTAGAAGCCCCACTGCCCCTACTGCTGCATCCTCCAGCAGCAGAGTTGGGTCTGATGGGCAAGAGGACCTTGAAAGGCAAGGTCATCTGCAGGCAGGTATCTGACGTCCAGCTAGAACGCAATCACTCCAGCCCAGTTTGTGCAACGCCTGGAGTGAGTAGAGCTTCACTCCAGTAGTCTTCTGCATGATGAGCCAGCAGACACACGGTGCAGGACGCACGCTAACAAGTCCTGGTGCCATGCCGATCTCGGCGCAGAACCAGCCTGGCATTTTCCGGAGCCTGTTCTCAGTTACAGAGTGGCTTTCCATGCCTTCCTGGGCATTACCAAAGCCCTCATAGCCCCAGTTGAGCTGCAAAGACCCCGCTCMGAGAGCTGTGCTTTGCCGTGCACCAGGTAGCACACCCAGAGGTAGGGGAGCGTGGATTCCCCCCCAGCCCCTGCCTCATTTCCTCCCCTTGATGAATGGTGCTCACCGCACGAGCAGCTAATCAGCACTTTGTTTCTCCTGAGGCCATATGTCGAGCACGCTCTTCAAGCCCTGCTCTGACAGCARAAGTCTGTCTCCCCCGCAAGCTGCTCACAGGCTAATCGGAGAGACTAAGAGGAGCGGGGGACAGGAGCACTGAAGCCAAATGTTGGTCCCATGGAGGCACTACTGCAAATACTGGTCTGAGAAACACCAGCCAYTTCTCTTTCCAGCTTTTCACTCTCTTCCCTGCTCCACCTCCTCTGTACCAGCACCAGCAGGGATTCCTGTTTGCTTCTTAACCTCAGATTAGGTCCTGCGTCTCAGTTCCAGGACCAAGTTGTTGATTTTTGAACCCTGATCTAGATTCTTCCCCACTGAAAGTCTGGAGGAGAGAAGGCAAACTACATGACCTCTCTTACAGCCTAGCCCAGTTTCATACACAAATATGTGAGACACAAATGAGTCAGACCTGCAGCTAATTTAAATTCAAAAGGCTCATGGAAAAACAACGGAGATTTGTCCAAAAATCATTAAATCTGAATCAGCTGATTTTTTTTTTTTTTTTTTAAACAAAGCAGAACTTGTGCTGTGTGGTACAGGGGTCCTTCCTAACTAGGCTATGATGGTTCATGAGCAAGAACTGTAATAAGTTCAACAAGTCCTTTCCTACCTATCCTACGAGACCTATCAATGTCTCCATCACAAGAGAAGAGGGTACTGTGTGTACGGAGGTAAAACCCTAGAAATCCCACTCTGGTGTTTTCATGGAATAATATTCCTGCTGGGCGGATTATCTGCATTCCCATGGACAGGACCGTGAACGAGTCACAGTGGAGAAGACCTTGGTGAACCTGACTAAAGTTTTGCACAGAGCCAGCGTGGCGTGAGACACCATTTACTCCACGTGGCGTGGCAATAGGAGCCCCCTCGAGTATCAAATCCTCCCAGCACCAACTCAAGACTTCCAGAGAGCTCGCTTGAGACACAACTGCAGGCAAAATACCCCTCACCAGTTCCACACTCTTTCTCATGGAAGTTCTTAGTATTAGTTAGTCATGGATCGTACCCAGGCAAAGCACAGGGCTTTCTAAGTCATTAACCTGCAGGGGAGTTTTGCCAATGACACACTCATGATCCAGCTGCAAGAAGGGGAAAGGAAAGATTCCCATCTTACTCAGATAACTCACCTGCCTCTGTGATTCAGTGCAGCAGATGGATCTAAGCAAGCCTCAAACGTGACATGCAAACCTGCACACACATGCAGGCTCATGGGCTACAGCTCTGAGGCTCATCAGCCTCTTCTGTTTGCGTTTACACTTCAGYCTAAAACACAGCACAGCATCCTGCAAAAATCAAGGTGCTCTTATGCAAAAGCCTACATCACAAATTACAGAGTCTCACTCCAAATCTGCATGCCTTACCCTACGCAGTGGCAGCTCTGGACCCCACAGTAGGTGCTCCCTTTTGTTCCCATGGGATTCCACTCAGAAGTTTTCCACCGGCTGCAACCACATGGTTTCACATGGCCCTCAGCCAAACTCGGGGATAGTTTCAGTTGCGCATCAGTAAGTAGGTGAAAAGAGAATCTAACCAAGCCAAAGGGCCTGTTCCTCAGATGTAGCASCACCAAAGTCATCCTCCACCTCATGAAAGGAAAATGAGAAGGAAAATCCTACCACTATTTCAAGAACCATGCAGGGAAGCTCTTGGCAAAGCACAAAGTGAGCCAAGGAACCTGTACCCCCAACTTAAACACCGAGATAATTGCCCCTGTCTCAAGCGTCTGTTGGGAACTATCCTGTGTACATGGCTGTGTTTTGGCTGAATGCAACCTAGGAGTGAAACACTGTCCCGTTCCCCGCCCCATCCACACATTCTCCAGTGGTCAGGAAAACTCCAGGTCCTCTTTTCAATGGTTAATTCTAGAATACAAGCTTCTTTGAAACTAAGAAAAGATTGTGCAGATGCCCCCCCCCCCCAAACCATTTTAGATTAGCCCCCAGCTAGATGCAAAGGCAACTAATCCAGCAGCTGCCTGTGGTGGGTTTCATGCAGCCAAAGCTAACTCTCACACGTAAGAATTAAGCTAACCACGGCACTTTTAGACCAGTGGACCACCATGGTCCATTGCTAGTCCATCTACCCTCACTCCCTGGCTCCATCGCTGTGATGGAGCACGATCCAGGAAAGAGTATACACAAGGATAAGGTAGCGAGGACAAGCACAGAACAAGCATTCCCTTGGTGGTTTRCCCAGTTCTTGGCAATCAACAGCTTAAGGATTCCTGATGGAGAATTTGCAGAGGGACCAGTGTCTAATGGCTCCAGTGGACCTCTCCATTCAACTGTCCTGCCTCTGCTGACTGCAGGGATTTTACACCTGTTTTGTGTCCGACAGTAGACTAAAATAGACTGCAAGTCTGGGCTAGGCTGGGAATTTCTACGTCCCGGACAAGTAAAGAAGCAGCAGCCAACAATGCTGACATCACAATGTACAAGGCGGGGGGTGAAACACATAAAAGGAGGGAAAAATCCCAAGAGACGTGGCAGAGGAAAAAAAAAAAAAAAGTTCTCCATCTTCTATTTAGGTGAATAACCAGAGTATGCCAAAAAAGGCAGTTCACTAAGTCTGTCATCTCTTTTTCTACCTTTTAACCCCTTCAAAGTATCATGGGGGTCTCAGCTTCACTGCAAAAGGATCRCGTAAATCTAATCACATATTGTGAAACTCAATCATGCAGACCAGTACAGGCCTGGGTCCTAACTGGCAGCTTGAGAAATTGACTCTTCAACTCTGTAGCCAAAAGAATTTAAAAAAAAACCCAAGCCAACCTCTTTGATTTTTCAGGTAGAAAAATTGGTAAAAAAAAATAATTTCATAGAGGCCACAGACTCTAGTTGGAGTAAATATTTTGTTCCAATTTGCATAATTTAACCTTTACAAAACGTCAGAATAATGTTTAAACTAAAAATGCCATTGAAAAATTAAACAGGAAAAGGTTTATTTGGAGAAGGCAACAATAAAAGTATAATTTATTTCATTTTATTTTCCAAATGAAGCYGTTTCAAATTTTGAACCCATAATCACAAGTATTTTTGATCCAAGGTGGTATTTGGGGTAAAACCATTTTTAGACAAAAATATTTTTTACCAAAAATACTCARCTCAGTTCTCTTCATTCCCATTGCCCTAAATTTCAGGGTCTTGGTTCAAAAGCAAGGGGCAGACCAGGTTTTGTTTTCAGGCTCAGGATAAATGACACTAAAATCTCTCAGAGGTGTTCCCATGAGTCTTTAAGCAGCTGAGATATCAGTTTTTTCTTCTCACTTGGGACACTTCCAGACCTGGAAAAACTTGTTCCAAGTGAAAAACAAAAGGGGTGTATTWGTTGCCAGGAAAACGCAAGCATCGCAACCCACCCAAGAATTTCACAGAGGGGCTTCAGACCCCAGATTCCCCTGCAGGCCCATCTCAAGTCTCTAATGAGGAATGATTTGGATTCGCCTTCGTGCAGAATCACATTTCTCACTGCCAGTACTGGGATTGTCCATTTGACACCTATTGTGGGTCTCTTCCCCAGGGTGGAAATGAGCACGTCAAGAGAAGCAGAGTACTGGAGTTGACATCTGTCGCCTTCTCTGCAGAGGAAAGTTTTGCCCCAGGTAAAGATGTTCAGATTGGGCTGGGCTGCGTGTTTTCCAGTGGGTTCCAGTCCCTATCAGCTTCACCCATTTAGTAGGCTGGTGTTAAACAAGTTCAGAGGCAGGTGTGGCCCCTGTAAGGAATTTCTTTGGCTGTGGGAAACTTGCACTGAGAAACAGTTTTTGTAATGCTTGTCTGGGCACGTYGGAAGCCTGTCCCCAAGGTCCCATGAAAGCTTTGGTGGTAGATATAACATTGCCTAATACAGAGCAGCACCCAGACAAAACCAACTGGTGGTACCCAAAGAAAACTCTGATATTACAGAAGACCAGCCAATGGATTGACATAAATTAGAAGACTCATTAGCAAGGAGATGATAGGAGATTATTASATGGTACAGACTGCAACCATGGGAGGCCCAAGATCTCACCATTTCAGAGTCTTCCACACCTCTTTTTCTTATAGGTGGGACTGTCCAGCAAAGCCAGTCTTCCAGGCCAAACTCCTGCCAGTTCCCTCAACTTCAGAGGGGTAGAAGAACGCAAGAACTCAGCCTTCCCAGAATCATAACGTCCTCCCTCATACACACACGCTYGTGCTATTGAGGTACCAAACATGAGAAGAAAGCCTCTGCCAGGACCATCTTTCCCCAACATCCAGCACCAGTGCAGGGCTCAGGAAACCTGAACAGCTCTGGTTGCCCTAATCCAGAGGGACTTGCCTCTGGATTGCAGCATATTGTGATATCCAACCCATTCTTCACAAACGCATACAGACTCCTCCATCCCTCAGTCCGAAATGACTGGATATTGCAAAGCCTGAGTCACTTCCCACCTGAGAAAGGGAGTCCATGATCCAGCCTTTGTCTGTTTTGTCCCTCTAYGGATTACAAACACCTCAGGCTAAGGAATGTGTGCTTGTACAGCGCCAAGCACAATGTGGCCATGGTTTTTGATGGAACCTCCAACTAATTCTGAAACACAGATCAAAGGTTTAATGATGTCCTTTCAGTGCTTGAACAGCTGTGCTGACGGCATCCCAGAACAACCATCCCCCAGATCATCTTGTCCATCCACCATGGGTAGCCTTCCTTGGCCCCAGAACCAATGCTCCACACTGACTACTGTTGCAGACAAGGCTGGTATGGTCAGGAATATAATTTGGTCATGGCAAAGCATTAGACCCCACAGGCATTTATTTCTGTTTGCTGAAAGTGTGAGACAAATTACCCTTTAAACCTAACTACACTGGGAAGCACCCATATAGAAGGATTCAGCTGACGGCCAAGTGTCCATCTGGCGAAAAAAGTACAACTAGCCATGAATCTACAGCACAATATTCACCAAGTAGAGAAGAAATCTGGGTGATTTCCACAGCCTCGTTGGCTACATGCATCACGTGAGGACCTGGCACCCCTTTTCTACTTCTTGTGCTTATGAGATCGCTGAACTAGTTTCTCAGCAATTATTAGTACTCCTTGGTTATGCATAGCTGCTGCTTTGATGTCCTCAATTCTCTGCACTCAGCACCAATGTCCTGATCAGAGATGTAGCAGAATAATGCTTGGAGGTGGGTTTCTCACCTGAGGTTTTGCAATTAGCTTTCTTTTGCAGTTTAAGCTCTTTTGTGTTCTCCACTAAGCCTGATTAGCATCTACAGCCACTTTRCTGTACACTGCTCCTCCTCAGGCTCAAAGGTGGTTCTTTTTCTATACATTAAATTATAGGTGTTTAACATGCAACCTGAAAGATTTTTGTAATCGTCTCTCAGCACTCCTTCCTCCTGGTGAGCAGAGGGGATGCCATGATAACCTCCCTCTGCTACCAGAGCAAGCTCCATGGCCTGCCCTTCACCCTTTAGAGCCATAATAGACCCTTTGGAGCTACAATTGCTAGTAGATCCCCACCCCCAGAAACCAGTCAAATCCCCTTTCTCAGAAATACCCGTTACTATAGATTTTTCCTCCTCRTGTTCCAGCTACCTGCAGTGATACAGGGGCACTGCCCCATATGGGCGTCAGAGGAAAGATTTCAAAAAGCCAAGCTCTCTGTTTTTGGAGGAAAGACTCCTTTTTTGCCTAAGGCAGATGGAGAACGCCTCATGTGCGAACGACAAGTGCGCAGGTACCCTACCCTCCACTTCGAAAACCAGGTGCTGTTTTAAAAACTTTACGACCCCCAGCCCAGCTGGAGAAAAGCCGCTGCTGCAAGAAAAATTCTCAAAAGGCTGAGGGCACGAAGCGGGGGGGGGGGGGACACGACGGGACACAGTGTCACVCCACCAGCTGCAGGAGGAGAAGCGATGGCTCGCCCACGGCTGGCTGGGAGCCGGGCTGGTCCCCGCCAGTGGCGGCCCCCGGGTGGGGGACGGCGCCGTCCCACCGCTGTCCATGGTACCGCGGGGGCTGCCCGGCTCTCCCCGCCGGGCGCCTCGGGGCTGGCGGGCAGGCAGCGCTCTCTCCCCTTGCTTTCAAAAGCTACGACCCTCTCCTGCTCTGATGGCATCGTTTGGAAGCACCCAGACTCCCAGAATTTACCGAAGTTAAGTGGTCGGCTCTCAGGAGACCATAATCTCTCATCAGAATCTGCTCTGGGGGCCTTAAAAGCCAAATACATTTATGAAACAATCTGAAGCATAAAATGCGYCATGAAGAGCAATGTTTCATGAACAAAGGCCAGTCAGCTTTACTGGAAAAGCCTGACAAAGTTACCGTTCCCCCCTGATGACCATAATCCCCACACACGGACAGCTAAGGTGCTTTTGAAATGCTCCTGAACCTCTGCAGAACTTTTGAAGTTAGAAACTAGTATAGATTTGAACTGAGATTGAACACCATGCCATGAAATAGCAGAGGTTTATGAGTACGCCAGCCGTCCATGCAGCAAGGAAGAGCTGAGGGTAGCAGTCCCCAAAGACAGTGTCTCCTGTCCCTCGAGGAAGGGCCATTGGCGATCAGGACTCACCAGCTCTGCGTATCCCAGGTGAGCAAAGCTGGGATTCCYCCACCACAAAGGGACACACCAAAGGGAGATGTCCAAAGGACAAGGAGAGGCAAGAGTAGAAAAATAGGTGATCTGAAGACACCTGCATTTTTCCCCCACTTCCATGCACTTCCTATTTAGGACATGATGGAGGAGACTTTGTAGGAAAATAAGGGGTCCTGAGGAAGCTCTACCCCCTCACCAGCCCTAGACAGCATGGGACGTGCTCCCATTTCACGTGGCTCAGCAGTTTGTTTCCACAGCTTTCCGCCTCCTTATGCAGAACAGGGCTGCACCTACCTCTGCTTCACTGTGAGTTTCAGATAACATTTTCTGACATGTCGCCTGAACCAATTCCTCTCATTTTCAGCAAATTCCCTCCCAGCACCAACTGCACACCTGTGTAATGAAGGAAACAAAAAGTAGGGGGTCAGTGAGTATCTCACAGTATGTCCTTCACTGTTTGGTTTCCTTGGCTGTGGAAAAACTCTTTCTAACGCTGACTGACAGATTAAGAAAGATGTACCCCCATCCCATCCAGGATAATGAATGCATAGCTAAAAGCCAACCTAAAGAATTAAATGAAATCTGTGTCGGCATGTATTTCTACCCGCAGACTACTACTGAAAAGTTTAGTGCAGTTTCAAAATGCATCTTCAGGAATCAGTTACTTCCTTCCCAAAAGTTAGAATGAAAATATAGCTGCATAAATGTTTCACGTGAAGATTCGTGAAGATTTACATTTTCAACAAACAGAAGAAATTCACTGAAAATTTCCTCAGTAATGGCCAAAACTCCATAGAACTACGTGTTGASTAAACATACATAGCAGGAGGAATCTATGGAAGTGCTACTCGTGATCTGTATCAGATAACATGAGAAGGGTGACTGATCCTTCTGAGAGGGCTGATCTTTCTGAGAGGCTGAGGAGGTTGGGGTTATTTAGCCTAGAGAAGAGAAGGCTCTGGGGAGACCTTATAGCAGCCTTCCAGTACTTAAAGGAGGCCTACAGGAAAGATCTTTATCATGGAGTGTAGTGATAGGACAAGGAGTAATGCTTTTAAACTGAAAGAGGGTAGATTTAGATTAGATATTAGGAAGAAATTCTTTACTGTGAGGTTGGTGAGACACTGGAACAGGTAGCCCAGAGAAGTTGTGGATGCCCCATACCTGGAATTGTTCAACGCCAGGTTGGATGAGGCTTTGAGCAATCTATCTAGTGCAATATGCCCCTTCCCATGGCAGGGYGGTTGGAACTAGATGACCTTTAAGGTCCCTTCCAACTCAAAACATTCTATGATTCTATGATTCTACGATCCCACTCTACAGGTGAGAAACATGCTCTGGTCACACAGCAAGTCTATGGAGAGCTGGACATATACCCCAGATCTTCTGKGTCTCCAAATTTGGTAAATTAGCCTAAAATCTTCCCTTCTTTATGCTTGCCACAGCCAGCCCAATCATCTTCTCTGAGCAGCTCTGAGTCAGCTGCAAATTGGTCCAACAATCAGATTCAATGTGTTTCTAAATCTTTCTGGAGTCTGAAGAGAGAATGGCCACTGCTCTCTGATGCTCCCTGCCCACAGCCAGTTTCAGGCACCATGTCCACCACCCATCTAGGGCAAAATTTGTCCCCCAAAGCCTCCTTGAACCAAACCACAGCTCTGCTAACGCTGACGTAGTTCAGGCACATTCCCCAAAGAGCCCACCTGACTGTGGAGCTTGGGGTTTCCTAATTGTATTCCCCAGGGATGAAGGGGTGGGAAAGCAAAAAAATTTCTTTCCRCAATCTCTTTAGTCATGGTTGTTTCTAAGGTTACAGGAAAACAGAAAGCCACTGAATACCACACCACCACATCCGGACACAGGAATGGTTTTCAGTGATTAGGGTGGACAGCTTTTCTTGGCCTGACTTCCTTGTGATTTTGCAATGTGCTCCTTTGCTTTTATGTAGTGCCCGTTTAAAACAAACAAACAAACAAACAAACAAACAAACAAACCCCAAAACCAAACCCAAGCAAACAAAAGAAAACCCCAAACACCTCCCTACCTTAGACTTAAAGGTGTTTCCTAGGAATCCATTGCCCTGTGAGCAGTCATTGGAGGGTGAAGACCTGACTCCTCTTCACTGGAAATGCCTTTTTCCCAATACCTAATACAGAGGTGCACCCAGTTCCCAGCCATGGACATATCAGTCCCTCGTGTTCCCCAYCACAGGGTCTCAGAAATTGCCTGTTCATGTCCTTCCAAATAGCCACCAGCATGAACGAGACTCCCAAACCATAATGAACTCAGTTCAGCCCCAGTGCATTCTTTCTATTGTTCTCAGAATGAATGTACAGAATCCAGGTAGTGCTTTAGTTTAAAGTCTACAACCCACTGTCACTGAGCAAGACGTTGCTGTGTTAAGTTCTGTACAAATGCCGCGGATATTTGTACAGCCGATTTTCTGCAATTAAGTTTTTAACAGAAGATTCACAGCAAGACATGAGACAATATTCTCTCAAAATCTGCAAGTTATGATCATGAGCCAGAAATTTTGGGGCAATGGCTTGATAACATATTTTTTTGCAGGACTCCTCTCAGAGTAGAGAAAGCTCAGGTCCCTGATTACAACATACCTGACAAAATCAGGCACCACTATTCCTCATGAAAAYTCTTCGGAGAAGAAGGGAGCTGAAGAGAAGTCAGGGTGGAGGAGAAAATCCTCACTTTTCCTGCCTTTAAATTTAATTTCAGATTTGTGAAGGATTTTTTTTTTTAACCTGAAAATAAAAAAACACGTGGACACTTCTACACTTGGCAGAGAAGCAACAATGGAGGAACTTCTGTTTTTCAAGTTTGCAGCATTGTTTCCTTTTTTTACTATTAATAATCTTGTTATTTTTATTGACAGCTGAACCACATCAGCTCTGTGCTGTTTGACTGCCCATGCAGACACAYGGACCTTTGGGTGACACACGGCGACATAGCCACCCTGAGCTTTCCCAGGTGAGCTGCAATGAGTGACGGCAAGCGTGTGAGACCACAGGGACCAAACGTCACCAAACAGGGCTAAATCCAAACCCATCTGCCTAAAACAGGAACTCAGGCATCTAAAATGTCAACTAGAATATGAGTGATGTTTCTGTTATCTGCTGTRTTAATAAAAAACCTACAGTACCTTCACTGACTCTTTGCATTTACTGACGATGCTCACTGATCCAAACGTGCTCAGGAGACATGTGGCTTCTTCTTTGCCAGGGACACCTAATCTAACCCTGGAAAGGATGAGGATTTCCTATAAGTGGGAGATATGGGAGATATGAAGCCCACCTCAGGCATCCCGTATCTCCTCTCTGCCACTGAGAGCTTGTGTACAGACACCAGCCCAAGTTAGGGGGTGAGTTTAGTCCAGCTTAGTCAACCCAGTCCAACAGGCTATGGGAAGCCTTTGCTTTAAAYCCGCTAAGCTAAAGCAAGCTTAAATTGATACGGCTAAAGTAAAAACAAGAAAAGCCACTCTGAAAATGAGGTAAGTGTCCACAGTGTGGTTTCCACCTGTTTTACTAAATTGGCACATGTTTCTCACGTAGACAAGGCCTAATTTACTTGACCTTGGGCAAATCCCACAGCCTCCTTCTGCTTTATGTTTCCCACTTTGTAAAATGAGGGTAACGCTGTACCCGCTTTTGTGAAGTGCTCAGAGATTTATGGAGGAGGAGTGCTACATTAAACTGAATAAGTAGGAATTATTTTACCTTGACATACCAAAAAAAAAAAAAAAAAAGTGCTCCAAGTCCAGTTCTCCACTATTTTACTGGCATTCTGTGACTTAGCAGAAGCAAGAGTTTAGGGAACAATAAAAAGAAAGTTAAAGCGTTCTCAGCTCATTACACATTTTCTCAATGTCTTTTCAGACGCAATTAAACCAAAGAACCCTGAAATTAACTGGTTTCCAGCCTGAGTAACACTGGAAACATTTATTTCCTACCCTACATGTCTAATTAGTGTCGTTCAGTCAAAAGGGAGCAAAACTCCAATTTGTAAGTGAAACTAGACGTATATTAAAAACACACTCTGTAATAATGCCCCAGTGCTTCTGTAATGCTTCATGCCTTCAAAGGGCTGAGCAAGTATGATCTCATTAATTCTCACAGGTAGGTAATTTGGTGTTATTAGCCTTGTTTTACAGCCAGATCTTAGAGAGGTGGAAGTGATTTGCCCACAGGCACAGACTCCACGCTTGAGACTGAACTAGAACTTGGGAGACCGACGTCGTAACCGGAGCGGGGGACCCTCCATGCCTCCAGCCGGGAGCTCAGCGCCTTGCGGGGTCAGAAGACAGCTCCTGTGGGATTTAGGGGTCTGCTGTAAAGACCGTTAAAAAGCCAGAGGGAAAGCTGGGAAACATGGGAGCACCAAGCTCAATGGCAGCTGCGCAAGAGCCTTTCTCCTCGCTCTTCATCCCTAACGACAGCAATATCAAAGCTTTCCTGTTTATGGCTCTGCTGTGACTTTTGCTGCCAGGCTTTAGACCACGCTGCTTTCCAAGGGACCTCGCTGAAGGCTTGCTGCCRTTGGAGACTGCAAGGGCTTTGCCCAGGATAAACCAACAGTAAGAACACTCTCCCACAAGGGTCTATACAGCCGAATCCAGCATGTTTTAGCCACTGACATCCAAGATTTCATTCTCACACCCTCGCTTACCTGCCATGTCACCCTGGCGGCATCGCAGTCCATGAAAAACCTCCGTTTTTACAGTGAAGGTCCCCAGCCCAAAAGCACGGCATCAGGACATGCTCAGAAGTGTCTYGGTCCATGCAGGCCATGCCTGGCCAATGCATCGTCCCTCCCTCGTGTCACCACCAAAGCCTGGCCYGGAGGTGTTTCCATCGCATGCCTACCACATCACACGCCATGCGGCACCAGCAGCTGCCCATAATACGCAGGAGTAGGAGGCAAAACTCAGGTACTCCCCTCCCAATTAACAACTGAAAGATTAGCGAGCGCTCCCCAGGTCTGGGAAACCTCAGCCCAGCTCCCTCTGATGTTGGAAACAGAAATCCTCCAAACCCTGCCTGCCATGGGCAGTGCCCCTACCCGACAGCAGAGCTGGAGAGGGGCTCACACACCCCCTTTCTGGAGAAACTACTCAGTAGGGGAAAAAAATAAATAAATAAAATCAAAACCTGAAGCTCCAGAGGGCAAGAGTGAGCATGACTCCGCAGCCCTGGGATCGGGGCACTCCCCTGGGAGTGGGGAGACCTGAATTCCAGTTACCAGCACCATGGGTTGTTTAATTTTAAAACACATAAACAGTCCTTGGAGCAGGAGCTGGATCTCCGGCCGCCCCGCTCCCAGGTGAATTTCCCCAAGCGCTAACACAGACAGCCTTGCTTGTTCTTTCTTGCTGACCCACTCAATCTGGTGTTTCCCCGCTGCAAGGTGGAACAGCTTTCCCCAAATGGGGGGGAAGGGGGAGCAAAGAGACACCTGCCACCTCCCCACATCGCCCCAGGAGGGTGGTAGGAGAGTGCGGTGGGATGTGTGGCTTGCACCCTTCCTGATGGAAAAGGGACCCGAGCCCACATCTCCCCTGTTGTGAACGCGTGTTGGGGCTAGCGAGGCGAAGAACTGCTGACACAGGAGGAGAAGCCCGATCCCCTTGCAGTGATGCCAGCACACATATGGTTTTGGATAAAAAGGGTTTACATGCTGTACGTGCTGCCCATGCGTTTTAGTCCGGCGACACAGCTCCAAAGAGCATGCAGTACTTGCGTTGGCTTTAGGAGCACAGTGTTGACTCTGGAAGGGGAGAAAAATAAAGCCTATCACAGCAACATAAAAATTAGGACAACTTGATTCTTCTGTGGGCGTTTGTGAAGTGACCYACAGCCCAGCCCTGACCCCATGGGTCTCTAATTGTACCTCTTCCATCGCCTTCAGGGAGCGCAGTGGGCAGTGGTGGAGGAGATGGAGGAGATGTTGCATTTCTCCATCTCTCAGAAGCTGCGAAAGCCCTGGCAAGAGGAAGCTATCGGAGTCAGGAGTAGGTGTTGGGCTCCCCTAGACGTCCCTCTGCACCTGCCCTGACCCCCAGCACACCCCACTGCAGCCAGCACAACCGCGTCAGCCAGCACGAGCTGCTTACGGGGCGTTACGGGGCACAGCTAAGGAAACCCACCTSCTCCAGGTGTCCAGACTTTGTGACTTTTCAAGATGGGTTGATTATTTCGGGAACTGGGGCCTGTTTGAACACTGCAGCGCTCCAAAAAAGTTTTCAAAGTGTGGGGATGGAAATGCATGCTCACTCTCACACACACCTCACGCCTACGCATGCTCACTTCCAAATATTCCTTTCTCACACCCACAGACGAACTCTGTCTCACACAGGGACACTATCACAGCATCGGCAGTTCTCGTTCCCAAGTCCTCTCCCTCTCTCAGACACGTGCACACACTTTCCCCCTTCTTCCRCCCCATTGCGTGTCGGCTCGGTTCTCCCTTCTCAGCAGGTTCATCTCCCAGGAACCATACAATCAGTGGTTTGAAAGACCCTAGAAAAGGTTCTGGAGGAATTTAATAAGAGGAGCAAAATCGTAGTGAAAACAAGCAGACCAGACAAACCCAACAAGTTGGGTAGTTGCACAAGGAAGGAGCTTGGAGGGATGTTTTCTTTGAGAATAACAATACAGAGAAAGGTGTGGGGCCACTTCTGTACACACGGCTACCATCCCTACGTGGATGGCAGACAAGTTAATTCGTGAAAGTCACCCAAGCGTTACAGTGCTCAGCCCTGAGGGCCTGGTTTCCCAACTGTCAAGCTTGAGATGGGGGTTCAGACCTCCCCGCAGAGCACAAGGCATCCAAGGCACTTGCCAGGGCACATCCCCCAGCCCAGGAGCCTGAGGCCTCATCTCAAGTCTCCCTCCTCACCAGAGCTACAGGTGCCTCGTGCACCACCACAACCCCAGGCAGGTTCCCTATGCCTCAGAGCTTCCTCCCGAAGGTAGTGCACACTCTTGTCCCCATGGCACCATTGCAGTGGTATGAAAGAGAAGGGAGGAAAAAACAAACCTGTGGTTTGAGCAATTGCCACGGACGCAGGAATTGGGGATTCAGTTCCCTTTTGCTCGGGGAAGAAGAAGACTAAGGGTCATATGTGCCACCCCCCAGCAGTGCAGCCTACTCATTTGGCACCAGACTCAGCTTTACTGTCCCTTCAAGCTGGTCTTGGAGTAGGCTGCTGGTATTAGGGGTCATCACATCTCCAACAGACCCCTAGTCACTTATTTCTACCTCACCTTGGTGCCAGCAGAAGACTTCACAAACCACATGGTGAGCAAGACTGGTGAGCCGTGCTGGCAGGACAAGGACAAGGACAGGTTTTCAGCCAGATCGGTTCCCTGGTCCAACTCTCCACATAACCACACATGTAACTCTGCCAGAGCAAGGCTGAAGGATGAGAAATTCAATGAGGACAATCATTGTCAGCATCAGCCCCTCTCCTGAAGTAGTGAGTCACATCCCAAAAATACACATATCTTCCTTCTGGTGAAACAGAAAGGARTTAGAAACTCCTCCAAACAAGGGATGAGGTTTCTGACCGGAAATGGAGAGACCTGGACCCAAAGATTTATTTAATTTAAAATAATTGCACAGTGCAAGGARCAAGGACTAGTGGCAGGGAAGTTCCCTCATTACTACTGCAGTCCATGCTGACTGTCCAGCCAAAGGCCTTTCCAATATACTCCATTTGCACACTGAAGAGCATCAGAAACATGCTTGTTTAAGTACCTCTGGACACATACATTTCCAAAATACTAGGACAGAGCAGTTCAAGTCTTCCAGACTTGTAGGGAGGGAACTGAAGTCTGAAAAAAAAGCCCAAATACTCCGTCTAACTCTAATGGAGTTTGCAAAATGCTGTAATGATGCCAAATGTGCATTTTCCCCAATCTCTGCCACTGCATACCACAGATACTGGGTTATATTGTTCAGCACAGGATGAGCGCGGTCTCTCGGTCTCTTTTATTAGCAGCCTGCTTCCCAGATCCTGGGCCAGCCTTCCCTACCAGGTCTTGATTAACCTTTTGGTGAGCATCTCTCTCTCACACGCACCCGCTACCAAACAAAGCCACCCGTTCACATCTTCCAGCAGCGCCGCTTCTTCAAAACATCCCTCCGTCTCAGTTTTGTGATGTTTYCCTTTCAACCGTGTGGTTTGCCAACCACCCCTCCCCTCCCTCGCTAATTGATTTCTCAGGAACCACAGATGTAGCTTGGCACGTTGGATCCCCTTGGTCTGTCAGCCGCAAAATCACCTCCCCTCTCCCTCCCCTTTCCCAAGCCATGCTCGGGGAGGGGAAATGCCTTCCTGCTTATAAACCTCCTGCCCCAGCTGTACTCCATGTGGGGAAATAAAACACACATGAGATAAGAGATGCAAGAGGCAAGGGCCATGCCCAGAGAGAAAAGAGACAATTGCCAAAACATGGAACAGCCCTGCCTGCTCCTCACCCTGCTCCAGCACAGGCAACGCTGACAGACAGCAGAAGCCGAGGGTTCTAAGGCTCCTACATCCCTCGGGTACTTTTGGAAATAGCTCTTCTTCCCAGAAGTCCCTCAGGGGGTATCTGCCCCATACCGTGACACCAAAGGCAGGTTCAGAGGAGCCACCCGGAGAAGGAGGAAGGAGGGGTTTGGCGGAGGCTGACTTATTCTGCTTCTCAGGCGTGTTTGCAGCCCACGCATGTTGCTGCAGCTGGGCTGGTGGGGATGTCCAACTGCGCCAGCTGAGCGCTACCTCAGGCCACAGCCTCWAGACAGTCCCTTGAGGGCCCTGCCAGCATTACATACCTACTAGGAACATCTAAACCATCAATGGCTTAGCAAACCAGTTTGCCCCTAGGTCATGGTCCTCTGGTCATCCCTATGTTAGCTTGTTCCTGCCTCTCTGTGGGACGAGCCAGTGTTCTGTGAGGCGAAACCCAGGCACAGTGGTAAGGGTGTTTTGCTCCAGGTTTTGCTTCCTGCGTGCTGTATGGATGAGTCTTTCTCAGGTTTGGCGCTCTCCATCCTCCACAGCCATCCAACCCTTGCAAACACCTCCCTACACCCTCACAACACACCTCACAATACGCTGCAAAATCAGCTCTCCAGTGGGCTGCAACATGGTCCTCATGTATTTCAGGCACTTTGAATTTAAAACAGAGAAAAAAAGAAAAAGAAATTCATTATAACAGGGAGCCATGAGGGGCCCAGAAGAAACCTGACCCAAGTGCTACGTGGGGTGGACTTTGCAGCACTGGCTAGGGCTGCTTGGTGGCAGGGAAAAGTTACCAAGAAGCATTCCTGCAAATCTTATCTGTAGCAGCTCCTGGGGGAGGTCCCGGTTCTGGGGAGGAATAAATAACTACATATATATTAGTCAGAGATGGGCAGGTTTCCAATCCTCTTTTGGGGCACAGCAGCTCCTGCTGCTTCCCACTGTTACAGTCACTTCACCTTTTCCTTTTCATTGCTCGCRTTCCCTGAACCATTGCTCCCCCGGCACGGGAGAGGAACCTTCAGGCCCTCATTATTTGCATTGCTGGCTGAAGCAAAAAAAMCCCAAAAAACTCTTATTTAGAGTGGGGGGAGAATAAATTATTAGTGCTTTCTCATCACTTAATTTGTGGCAAGTCTTCTATAGGAGGCTGTCATCTTGAAACCAAAATCTACGACCTGATGTCCCTTTTCTGAAAAGGCACATCACACAGCAAACTCGTCTCGGTGTCAAGATGCTGTTTCATCAGTGGACGGGGATTTACCTGCCATTGAGCTACCTGCCAAAACCCACTGCTTGTTTCCTGCTGGCATGAAATGAAGTCTTGAGGAAGGTAAGGTAGATCATGGAGGCTTCACATCCACTGTGCCATGCTGCACATTGGCGTCAGATATCTCTGTGCCAGGAACAATGTATGAAACCGCATGGACCTCGCCTGGTTCATCCATCACTCGGCCAGACTAAGAGCTCACTCTCATGAAGACAGTGACCAAAAAAAAGAAGGGAAGATCTGYTGATTAAGCAGAGACAGTGTTCATAGCCAGATCCCTCCCTATAACTAGTAAAATTAGTTTTACATCTGAGAAGCTACATAGGAAAGAAAAATAAAATGAAGCTCGTTTCAATGACCCCGTGTTGCACTGAGTAGGAAAAGCCACAGCTATTTGATTGAGTCTGTTTGGCTGCCTGGTTAACCAGCTGGTAGACACAACAGATAGATACTCTTATCTTTTAACCAAAAAACCCAGCGTCTCTGAACCTTCAGAGCCTCCCACCAGCCACATTRGCTCCAGCAGAAACAAGACAGCTTCTCAGAGCAGAGACAGAGACCCAGCTCCAAGAAGACATTTTGCCCTTAAATTCCTGCTGATTACTATGGGACTTTAGCACCTAGAAGCCTTTTTGAACCAAAGCCAAAGGCAACAGTTGTTTCTGTGGGAACGGGACCAAGGAAGTTGTGTCTGCTTGGTGCGGATGAGTCAGGCCAGCTTCATGAAGGAGAAATGGGGAATCGTCTCACAAGCCGTTGTCAGAGGCCAGGTCTGATAGCCAACGCCTTGAGGTGGGAGCCCAGAGGCTAAGGTCTGTTCTCAGCTCTGCTATATGACCTTGAACAAGACCTTTCATTTCCCCAAATGAAAGGGTGTGTATTTGCATGGAGGCCCAGCATGGCYATGCTGAGCTCCAAGGCAAAATGTCACCATTATTTCTCCGTTCACTCCTTGGACGTTCAGAGATCCACCAAAGCACAACATTCACTACTGCTCATCTCTGAGCAGAGCAGATGATCAGCTGGGGTGAGTGGTACAAAAAGCTATGGTTACAGCCCTTCTCCATCACTGGATGGTCTCTCTCCAAAGCTTGTTGTATGCCCTAGACAATGGCACTCTGGAGGAAAGGATATCATGGTTACAAAGCACAGGTCCCAGAGCTTGAATTCACCATTTCCATCCTGGCATAGCTCCACAGAGAACGGGGGAATTCTCCTGCTTTGGGAATGTAGGTCTGGAAAGGATCTCCTGCCACTGGCAGACAGCACTTTTCCTCCATCGTAAATGTAATTGAAACAGGGTCCCAACTTTCACCCCCATTAGCCATTTAACCAGCAGTAAATTGCCCTAGACCACGAAAGCCTGCCAGTGGCCTTGCCTTCTCCTGTCTTGCTATGAAACCGGAGCAACTCCATCTAACTCCCAGGTCAATTTGGATTCACACTAGCGTAACACCTTTAAGTCAAGCACAGTTACACCAAAGTGTCGGTGATGGCAGAAGAGATTCAGAGCAAAGTCCTTTTGAAACCGCTGTGTTAACACAGGCAAGCAAGACCCTGCAGACACTATAACAGCTTAATATCTATGGCCCTATTCAGGAAATAGTAATTGTGAGTGTTGTTCCTGTTATGGTACTGCATATCTGAAATCTGAGTATTTGTAATGGTATGAAAATTACATACAGAATAGGAAACTYAGAGCTTAATTGTTACGATTCCAAATACCAGTGTTCTTTCCTCAGTCTTAACTATCTGAGACAAAGGAAAATATCCGACAAATGTATTTGGTCTGCATGTCTCATCTGCAGAAGAAATTAAGAACTGTATACCTTTTTCATGAAAATATGTGAAATCTTGTTGAAAATAGATCAGAGGTTTCATGGCCCACAACTGTACCTCAGAATTAGAGGTCTAAACTGGAGGAATGTTGAAAGTAAAAGTCCTGCTATGTTTTTATTTGTGCCCTARGACCAGATGTTCATCTCATATCCACATCCAGTCAGAATAGATCCCACTGAAACTTCTCAGAACAAACCTGTTTGTCCTGATGCGAGTGAGACCTTGATCACTCTCGGTGCATAGGCGGCAATGTGCAGCTAAACCTCCAACTTCGACAGCACTTCAGAAAGGTCTCTGTTTTTCTGAACATTTCTACATATCCAAAAATAGTAAGAGCAGTAATGACAGCTAATGGGTCTGGCATTTAATGAGTTCCTAGATGAAGAGCCCTTAAGCTCTCGGATCTTCTAGTAGGTCATTAACTGTCAGAAATTATCTAGTCATCTATTTTAGGGCTTTCTCTTGGACTCATTCCTGTAACATTCATATGCTTCAAGGGCCTGAGCCTGTGCCTGCACTTCTCACTGATTTTGGTCGCACAGAATCAGGTACCAGCACCCTAAAGAAATGTGTTTAAATCACATTGCTTTCAACACAAGTTAAGTTCCTACAYGTCCTGTAGATCCAGGTGCTTCCCCAGTAACAGTGAGGGCTCCAGGATCATCCTTTGGGGAGGAAGAAAACCCTGATGAACTGAAAAAGTGGAGCTGCAAAAAGCCCGTTTCCCTTCGGAGACTCCCACCCAGGTTCACGTGGCTKCCTTAGAGGAGATGCTCTGCCCCAAGTTGTTGTCTGCTCTGCTGAACCCCACTAGAGATGGTGGAGTGAAGCTGCAGGTCCCACGTTAGTCACCAGTACCATGTCCTTTGAACATGACCTTTCTCTGTACGTGTCTTACCTAAACTGCAGGACCACTTTTTCCCCACTGTCTCTATATGAAACCAGAGACTGGAGGCTCGAGAGAGAAGACACTGCAAGTCAATATTTTATTTTTTATTTTGTAACACCTGTAGCAGTTGRAATACATCCTCAAAGCTGCTCCTTACCACCACTTTACAGCACAAGCAAACTGGGAGCGACTGCACATCCTTGGCCAGGATCCCAATTGGTAGAAACTAGCATAATTTCCTGGCATTGGCAACACTTTTCTGATTCAGACCAGCCAAGAGCCTGACCCAAGAAACAAAAAAATCCCACAAAAGTGGTAATTTTTCCTCAAGAAGAGATGCATGCTAATATTGCCTCTGCCAGTTCATGACTAAGAAATACATCTGTGTCAATACTGAGAATAGACAGCGGTTGCTTTTTTCCCCCTCTCGTAACTCCAGTGGCTGAATGAATCTATCAGGCAACAGAAGACAAGTCCTAACACTCACCACGGCACAAAGAGGCAGGTCTCTGCAGCCTTTGACTTTGCTTCACCTCAATCGCTATTTATCACAGCAGCCACGCGTCCCACCAGAGAATATTAGGTCCTGCTAATATACAAAGGCTACATCTGCGCTAGTAAATTAAACAGTGTCAGGGAGCATTTCCAGGCACAGGAACACCACCAGCTACACTGTTATGCTCCTACAGCAGCCCCTGGGACAGTTTTGGGCCAGGCCAAATGATGCTTTTGCAAACAGTGCCTTAACAGAAGCTAGCCCGAGCCACGGACCATCCCCAACAGCCAGCTGGGATGCGGCCACTTTGTTTCGGAGGACAAGAAAGCCCAATAGCAAGGACATAGGCTGCCCTGTGCCCGTTGGCTTCAGGGCTAGAGGACAGTCCCAGGCACATCCAATTTACYGGTATAGACATAGACGAAAAGGTTTCTTACCTTCAGCAAGGGAAGAGAAAGCAAGACACATTTAAACATTTTAAAGAATGCAGTGGAAAAAAAGAATGCCTGAATACTTTGAGCATCCCAAGAAAAAAGTTCATAAAAAAAAAAAAAAGATATTGTACAAAACTCTCAGTTTTCCAGTGAGAACAGGAATCCTATGGTATTCCCAACCTCCCTGGCAAATTTTACCGTAACACTTCAGTTGGCTACACCATTTTTTTCAGACAAGAACACCCACATACACCCCCCATTTCTGCAGGGACAAGAAAAGACTTCCAAGCCAAAAAGTTCATCCTTCCCAGAAAGCAAAGCCAGCCAGCTCCAAGCCCTGAGGATCCAGGAAAGCTCAGCTGACTGCTTGCGGGACAATTTGTTCCTTCAAGATATCACAGTCCTTCAGGACAGAGATACCCCACCCCACTCCACCCTCCCACAGTCTGTCCCAGGACTTAACTGTCCTTCCAGTCCAAAAGCTCATCCCCTAGTTCACCTTAGGTGTCCTTTGCCACGYGCTTGGTCCTCACCAGTTGTCCAGCCACCACAGGCACAGCGGACAGTTGAAGGATTTCCTGCTGTTTACAATAATTTGTATACATGCAGTTTGTTATCTGCTGTTAATCTCAAGCCTTCCCAGAGCTGTTGCCTTCCAAGACGCCGACTCCTTTCGTAAGCTCTTTAGAAGTGTAAACTTGCCCTTGGCTGCATTGACACAATCAAGAGAAGATTTTCTACCAAGTCATCACAATCACCTTGTATAACTGTCCTGTCTATACTTGACCTCTCTGCCAGGATTGCACCATCTGAAAGACTTTACCAGGAACTTTATGTTTTCCTCTAGATAATTGTAAGAGAGAGTCACAGACAGACCCCAGTGGGATGAAAAACTCTTGTCTGAGTAATGGGTTATGCAGCATCCGCATGAGCAACACCCAAGGAGCAAACATGCATTTCCACTCTMCCTCTAACGCAGAGTCCTCTCCTTATTGGTTATATGACCGTATTGGCCAAGCTTTTTGAATTATGTTTGAACTTTCGTAATGCTTCTTGTTAGGGTCAGGTCATGTATTTCAGCTCAACTTTTGGCTAAAAACAGCTGATTCAAGTTTATTGAAACAGTTCTTCAAGTTCAAATCATTTCAGAAAATTGCTGTGATTATATTGCTTTAGTCTCCCATTTAAAAAAAATGAAAGAAGATTATATTTCTTAAGGGAAACAGTTTAGTTCAAACAGAAATAGTTCCAATGATGTTTTTAGGTTAAACATGTATTGGATAATAGGGTTTTTTTAAATAACAGACCTTAAATGACTTCCAAAAACCCCCATATTGTTCACATTTGTGATGTTTGGTTGAACCACCACTTTCCTCTCCTGTTTTCTAACTTTTCCAACACGAACCTTTCCAAATCATATTTGCTTTTGTGAAAGCTCCTGAGCACCAGCTGTGCACACACCTCTGCCCAGTGCTGTGCAAACAGGACACSGTCCCCAGACTGACACCAGGGACAGAACGGGCACCAGCAAAGCAGGAACGTCAGCGAGAGCAGATGCTTCCCACAAGACTTACAAAACATATCTCAGCAACAAGGGTCGGACCAGTAATAGCCGTTTTTTGTGTTTTCCCCTTGGGTAGGATTCACGTCCCCTAACCTTAGCGTAGCTAAAGTGTCACAAGTGCTGTCATGTTAATTGAGAGCTCCTCAGGAGAGTTATTGGAGCCTGGGGAGTGTCGTGTCTCATCCTGAAGATGCAGGTACTGATCTTCACAGGCAGCGGCACTGGTTTATCCCCACTGCCTACCTCTCCTGCTCCCTGCGGTTCCGTGCACTGCTCAGCACAGAGCAACAGCAAAGACCTGAGTGATAAGGGCAGGAGTCCAGACTCCATGGTTTGAGCTCCAACTCCATGCCCACCACAGAGTCTCAACATTGTCTAAGCACTTAACTCCTCTCTGGGTTTGTTGCCAGCCCTGGTACAGGTATTTGATACTCACACAGTCCCTTGTCACTGCTACCATCACCTGAGGGACCTCCTACAGGACCAAAACTGTAAGGGCAAGATGGAGAGGAAGAGCTGCTGCATGTTCTCCATCGCAGCACACTGGTCCCAGCTGGGCTGCAGCCCCTCAGCCCCTGTTCCCGCACACCTCAGAAAACTTCTGCCTTTCAAGTCTGCTCAGTCCCACAGCACTGGACAAGAGCAATGCTGCTTCCGTAGACTCTGAAGCAGTCCCCAGTGGCTCCGGCTTTGCRACGAGCAAGGAAGATGCCCAATTTCTCTTGGCTCTGCCATTCAAACAGCTGGTTTGGAGGGGGAGAGCAACATAAGCGTGCTCTTGGGTTTCATCTGCAGCCTGTCACAGTCCGCTACCTCCAACAGCCCAAAAGGCAAATGACCTTTCTAGCTTTAAACGAGGTGAATCTGACGAGCCCCTCACCATCCTGCTCCCCACCCCACCTTTAATCTCATGCACAATCTTGTCGGGAACACGATATATTGGAGTTGTCACGGTAAGGGCGGGCAAGGCTCTGAGAAAGTCTTTTCAAATCTGCTTGAAGTTTAAGAATTGCCTTGAGCAGGTAGTGATCCTAAACACGCAGCGGTGGGTGGGGGGATTTCCAAAGCTGTAACCGTCTCATTGACAGTGCAGCGGCTGATACCGGAAAGGATCAGTGCTAATCGTTATTTTAACAAATTACTACAAATGCCCGTATTTTAGGGGGAGAGATGAAATCATGCAAATGAGCCATGTTCCCTGGCTAAACTCTACTTGCAAGCTCAGCTACAGGGAGGTGGCTTTGAAATGGATATGAGGTGAAGTCCCTAAATGTTCCAGAGGCTGGGTTTGCCTCTTCATTCCCCCAGTTTCACAACAACAACAAATTAACGAGTGGGCTTTGTTCATTTTAACACAGGAGAGAAGTAAAAAGAAATTATCTCTTTCAGCCTTTGTTTTCAGGACACTGTTTATAAATACAGTTTGCTCTTTGTAGACATTAAAACGTCAAAACATCGCTCTTGTTTCATTCCTATTAATTTGCATTATGCTCAGAGATCAGAGCCCCTCTTGTGAACGAAGCTCTACTCTGAGTTCAAGGCACGGGTGATAGAAAAAATGGGTATTTCTGATATCATGCAATATAACAACTCTTTTTCTTTTTTAAGTTTTCCTGGAAATTTCCTGTTTTCCATCCTTAGAAAAAAATATACAAATGCATTGTAGGACAAAACATGTATTTTGGATAGATCCACCTTTCACAGCCAAACCCATCCAGCCTCCCAGGGCTCAGCTCCAAGCTCAAGTCTAGGCTGCATACAGTCGATGTGGCTGCAAATCAAGAAGGAGCAGATGGATATTTTGGTGAAGGGCATCAAACTTGGCCTCTTCAATCCCCCGGAGCACACTTTGCACCACAAGAGTAATAGCTCCATGGATTACTCTATCAGACTTCTACTTGCTTTTAAAAATCCTGTGCCTAATTTTTTTTCTCCTCAGTTAGAAAACGGGGTTCCTTTTTGGGGGAAAGGAGGTCTTCTGAAGTCTAAATAGAGTAGCCTTGCATTTGTTAAAGACCGAAGCCATTTTCAAGCTGCAAAACTTATACTCCCAAGAGTCTTTAAAAAGAGTTATCTCTCTCTTTTCCAACAGTGCCACTCCTTGCAGTCTAAATAAACAAGAAGTAAACTGCCCAGCTCATACACTGGMCAGCACAGGTGACTGATTAATTCGGGAAGAGAATTCAGCCTCGTCCCAACCAACTAACGCTGTTGGCATGATTTCAAGAGGAACCATTGTCAGACCTTGTTAAACCCTGTGCTTCAGCCGCTGCAAAATTAATACGCTGTGACTATTTCAGGCACCACTTAGGAGGCCAGGCTTTAAGAGTTCGGCTTGTGGTTCATCTTGGGGGAGCAGGAAGAGGAGGGAAAAGAATGACAAATTTAAAATTAAATCAAACAAGAAGAACAAAAATAAAAAGACTCAACAGCCAACCGTTCACAATGGCCTGCTGGGAACTTGTTCCTTTTACTTCTGATTTACAAGTTACATATGGCGGGTTGTTTACATTCTGTTACTGGTTTATGTTCTTCCAGAAAGGAGAAATTCCTCCAGTAGATTTTGATTGCTTTCCTGTATGCCTCTCTCCCCCAACACCCCCACCCTCAAGTATCTGGTTTCGCTTAATATGCCCAGAGGTTTCCGGAACAAAAGAGGTTGTTGGATTTTTTTTATGGCTAAACAAAAAGTCGACTATTTTTCCAGGAAGGTTCAGGCTGATTCACGTTAYGTGAGAGTGAATCCATGCTTTCAGACTCTTCCCTTCTTACAGGCTGCTAGAGCAGCCACGTCTTCGTGTGTCACACGAAGGAASAGCTCCAGCTGCATGTACTGCATGCAACAGCCAGAGACATCCCGCTGGAAACAGTTCCACCCGTGCCTTTGGTCACGTCCGCATTGTAGATTCCCCAAGACGAAGCAGGACTTCTGGTCTTACGCTGCTGCTCCAAAGACTCAAAATCTCCATAGGCCAAGCAAAAAGGGGAAGGGAGTATTGCTGTTCACACAGTGAGGAAAAAGACAGAGGTTTCTTCACTTTCCAAAGAATCCAAAGTGGTCTCAAGATTTCCTGAACCTCAGTTTGCGTGCATGCTACAGCAGGGATAATCAGTGATAAAACTGCCTACCCAAACAGTTTGTTCCTTAAATTCCTATAGACAGAGCACATATTTATTGAAGCCAAATCCATTTGGTGTGAATTCCAATTCTGTTCCCATAGGATCTGCATCCCGGGCTGGGTTAGCAAGATTGCGGCAGCAGGTCCAAGGACACAACCCTTCCCCTCCATTTGGCACTTGTGAGACCACAGGTGGAGGACCACGTCCAGTGTGGGACTCCCCAGTGTAAGAAAGACACAGACATCATGGAGAGAGGTGAGTGAAGGCCCCAAGATGGTTGGAGGTCTGGAGCACTTGCCCTGTGAGGAGAGGCTGAGATAATCAGGTCTGGTCCTGGGAGAACTTATTGCAGCCTTCCAGTACTTAAAGGGGGCCTACAGGAAAGATGGGGAGGGACTTCTTACCAGGGCCTGTAGTGATAGTACAAGGAGTAATGCTTTTAAACTAAAAGAGGGTAGATTTAGAGGTTGGATATAAGAAAAATTCTTTATTATGAGGGTGATGAGACACTGGAACAGGTTGCCCAGAGAATCTGTGGATGCCCCCTCCCTGGAATTKTTCAAGGTCAGGTTGGATGAGGCTTTGAGCAACCTAATCTAGTGGAATATGTCCCTGCCCAAGGCAGGGGAGTTGGAACTAGATGATCTTCTAAGGCCCCTTCCAACCCAAACCATTCTGTGATTCTATGGTCAGCTTTAAGGAGGGAAGGGACAGGCAAGACCTTACTGCTACTTACAGCTACCTTATCAGAGGGTACATACAACACAGAGCCAGACTCTTCTTGGAGGTTCACAGTGATAGGACAAGAGGCAACGGACACATGTTAAAACATAGGAAACTCTGATTAGGTTTAAGGACTTCTTTCCTTTTACCATGACAGTGGTCAAATGCTGGAACACTTTCATAGCGGTGGGGCCAACTGCATCTTCGAAGGTGTTCAAGACTCAACCGGAAAAGCCCCTGAGCAACCTGATCTATTAGGCCTGGTTTGGGCAGGGGTTTGGGCTAGATGACCTCCAGATGTTCTTTCCAACCTGAACTATTCTATGAGTTTATAAATCCTAATTTCTGATGTCTTTAATGACCAGGCCAAGTGCCAGTTTGGCATTCCTTTGCAGGCTGAAAAGAGAAGTTAGCTTCTGGCTGAAGAGATATCTGTGCACATTGAGCAACCTCACTTCAAGCCCTACCATTTTTCAGCCTGACTAGGGAATAGAGAAAGGAAACAGRGCAGATGTCATGGTCTTCAGAGCTTTGCTTTGCCATACATTGTCACTTGACTCATCTCTAACAYAGYCYYTTCCCTCATTACCCAGCAGTGTAARCAACCGCCTCTGGAAAGAGGGTTATAGACAGCACCATGTTCAACAGGATGGTTCTGGAAGTTGGACTTCATTCCACTTTATTGCCATGGCCATAAATTTGGCACGTTTAGAGCTAAGCCTAATTATCTGAGGGTGGTTTTTCACACCCCAGAARGAGCAAAAAGCCACACACTGCTATCTTTGCCCACCTTTCCAAAGAAGGAACTGAAAAGTGAGGTACTGTTAGGAAAACAAAAACAAAGTCAAGCTTTAGAAAATGTAAGTAGCCATTTCTTTAGTTCAACGGGGAACTGGGTTTGGCTGTCTTACACAGCTCTGGAAAAAGACAAGGAACTCCACATATTACCCCAAAGACAGGAATAAAAAGATAAAAACATAAGAAATCTCAAAGGAACCGTGCTGCAGTGTGCATGTTTAAATATACATGCTTAAAAGAGGTCTGGTTTAAATAAATTATCCTGGTCATGAATTTAATGGAACAAACTTTTTGACAGCCAGAAACATTTGTGATGTACAATTCCAGAAWAATAAAAAGAGGAAAACCAAACTGAGTCTACCAAGGGACTCCTTCACCCWGTACCCTGTCTCTGACACTAGTCAAGAAACAAGGAATTGGGGAGGAGAAACTATAAAAACAGGCTGTCTTGGATCAATACTCTCCAGAATACTTTCCCAGCATCCTACAACAACAGGGCACTCCTGCGGGTGTCTTTAGGTCACCTAGTCCAACCCCTGCTCAAAGCAGGTCTACTTAGATCAGGTTGCTCAGGACTTGTGTATCTGAGCCTTGAACACCTCCAAGGATGGAGATATCCCTTGTGAACAGCTCTGCCATGAATTTGTCCCGTTGTTTTATGAACCCAGGCAAACTTCAAGCATCTACACCATCCTACCAAAAGGCATTCCCCAGCCTAACCACTGGCAGCACAAGGAACTACCTCCTTTTTCTTGTTACTGTTAGCTGCAGTAAATTAAAACCAAAACCCAAGCCWAATGGTACATCAGGTAGAAAGAGAGATGAAGGAGATAATATTGCCATTGTGTTCGTTAATGGTGCCTTTGCTGCAGTCACTCTGCCTTGAAAAAACATGAGAGACAAGTGACAGGAGTTACTGGCCTGCTGGGACCTTCATACAAAAAGAAMTTAAGATGAGTGGGCCTGCTAACCGCCAAGAAGTATAACACACCGTCATAAAATCATCAGCTTTCCATATATTGTAAACCAGAAGCACAAAATATGTTTCCTCTCCAGTGTGTCAGGAAAGGAGAAGTTATTAAAACACTGAAAAAATTATGTTGTTAAGAGGATTAAAGTACAAGAGCAACAGCAACATATAATCTATGGCATTCATGTGCCCAGGTCATCAATGGCAGAACTAGATATTTACATGCATGGTCCATATGATGCATTATCAAGAAAGTCCAACAAGGGATGTTGAAATTCTGCAATCCTGAGGCATTTGCCTCTGAACAGATTTAACAAGATATTTAGTGCAYGATCTGCTCATGAAGTAAAATGAACCAAAATTGCAACAGATGAGTTCAGCTCTGATGCCTGGGGATCTCTGCTCCAAGACTCAGGACTGACCCAACGGCTGCTCTAAGAATCTCCCTTTAAGAGATCCCAGTTGCACTCCCCCTTGAAAAAGGAAGTCAATAATAAACACTGAGATTGCACAGTCCATAGTTTGGTGCCACTAGAATTAAAATAACCTGTTCCACATGAGCACCTCCTGAAGTTCAGAGGAGTTCARGAAAAGGTATTTCACAAAATCGTGCATTCCAACCTTACTCCTAGAAACCTTCAGCTTCATCCAGCACCCAGCATGGACCTGCTCTAGGGGAAAGCAAAGCTGCATCACTAGCCCTGCCTCATCCCTTGCTGAAGGGACTGGAAGACATCTGCCCACTGGTAGGGTCCTGGAAAGTGGAATGCATCTACTGGATGACAGAGCACTTTGGATAAGGAGTCCTTGCTTGTATGGCTGAATGTTGCCTGAGCAATTATAGTCTTTCTGTCCCAACCCCTGCACTAAATTATCTATGGGGTGCTAGGAAAATGGTCTCTGAAGGCATCTCGCATTGGTCCTGGAGATTCCTGTTCTGCCTATGCTATTTGTGACACCCATTCTCACTCAAGGCTAGCACAGGCGGCTCCTTGTGCTGTGTAGACCTACCCAATCTGGACATCCTCTGCTTCTTCCCAAGTACAAGTGGGGGCACCTTTCAGAAATGCTGAGTGCACCCTGCTTGACCACACCAGGGATGGTGCAATGGATCCCCAGCAGCCAGGGCAATTCCCAGCCTTAGAGTCCTCATCTTGACAGTACAGGTGATGCATGAAAAAATGCTGTCATTTGCAAACTGGACTCCAAGGAGCCATGAAGTCAGAAGATGTTATGAACAGGCAAAAAGGCTTTTGCTTTACTAAGTAAGGCATTGGGATCCGTGTTCCAAGCCAGAGGAACCTGTGGCCTACACGACTCGCATTCAATAGCCTTCTCCATGAGTCTGGCTCTTCACAACACAGAAAAATACCTTGATATCTTGGCTCTGTTGAGACATCAGACTCGTTTAGGAAGCAAGAGACCCAGTTTTAGACCAGGTCCCAAACAGGACCAGTGTGTTAAACTCAACTGCCATGTCCCAAGACCATTGCTCAATCACTGGGTGCAAAATCTTCCACTTCGGGTACGTGTATCTATAAAGTTACAAACTTTTTAAGGAAACAAGAGGCTGTTTGGGTAGTTCAGTCCCTAGATACAACTTGGGAAGAGAGAGACCKAAGCATCTTGTCAATCTCTGAACAATGCCCTACTTTCTAGGTAGGAAGCCCACAGTAGGAACCCTGCTTCATTATGAGAGCTTATATGTCTGGTGGGCTTGAGGCTCGGTGAACACCGGAGGAGTATGACATAAGTCTGTGGGACCAGACATTTCAGCAGAACCAAGATCTTGTAGAGCACTGGAACGCAGGGCGGGTAACACGGTGCTGAAGTCCCAGCTATGTAGAGACACAATGAATGGCCAATGAAGAAGAAGAAGAAACCATTGAAATTAAGGGGAAGATGGGCTCCTTTGTGGAGAGGGGTGGCCCAAGAATTTAGTATTCATTTTAATAAGAAACAATGTAGATGGGTTGCATCTACTTTGCTTGTCTGGTTTTTATTTACCCTTCCTCCCCTCTTTGGAAAAGCATCACAGAGCAAAACAGCCCAGAAGGGAAACTAGCCTGATAAATAGACCATCAAGAGAAATAATTAGTCTAGATAGGAAAATTAAATAGGGGGAGCCACTAATCAGCTTCTCTGTCTGCAAGGAGGAGGCTGGGAAAGTAATTTAAAAAACCTTTTGGAGGAGACTCTGAGGCAGAGCGTAAAGTAAAAATACAGATGGCCAGAAATTAGAGCAAGTCTCTGTGCACAGGAACAGGTGGAATTGGTTAGAGGCAGAGCTCCCTCCCACCCTGCTTACCCCCTCCAATTCTTCTCATGACTTTACCTTCTGCTTGGCAGCGCTGTGAGCTGGGAAGAAAAAAATATCTCCCTCCAAGCTGGTGAAGCTGTCTCCAGCTGGGAGACTGCACTGCTAGCAGCCCTGCTCAGTTCCCAGGGGCTGCACACAAAGTCCCCAGCACCAGAAGACTGATCCTAATTCAACTCCTTCAGTGCTGGCCTCACAAGTAGAGGGGTAAGCCAGCACCCCCAGAGCCCCCGCCAGCATGAACTGGAAGGAAGCTTTGCCTGGGCAAAACAAAGTTAAATAAAACCATCAGACMCCCCCTGCTTATAACCCTCTCAGAAGATGAAGCTTTGCTAGGACCAGACTGAGTCAGTCCACCAGCGAGGCAGGAGGGAGCAGACCACAGCTCTGCTTTGCCCACATCAGGCTCCTTTTTGCTCCAGGACCTCACTGTTCCTCCCATTCCTGCAACAAGAAACTACGGGCTCTCTAGCTGAGACCACTCTGTTGACCACCGTCATGGCATCAGGTCACCTGCAAAGGCCACTGTCTCACCAAGCAGGGCTCCAGGCCAGCAGGTCCACAATGGTGCTACAAACTCAGAGGCTGTACCCGTGTCAGAAACAGTGGAAGTCCTGAAGGGAAATTGGGATAGACAAGGCTTTGGAACGCAAATAGAATTCTTCACCCCAAGGAAGTTTGGATCTTCAGCTTCCATTCAATTTGGGAAACTCTAGCTGACTGAAGCCCAGGGCTAAGCAAACTCATGTCTCCCAGAATGGAATCCATTACCGAGCTGGAATGCCTCTAATTATACTAACACTAATAACGTTAGCTACTAAAATAGCTCAGAAAAGGATAAGTTACAAACGTGGTTTTCAGCCTGTGGGTTTCGAATGCATGGAGGTTGCCAGGAGGGGTTGAGAGCAGGGACACAACCTACTTTCTTTCATTTCACTTCCATCTAGCAAACTCACCCACCRTTTTCAGATCCAGTCACATAAAGAACAGATGTTTTAGTTGCTATGTAGGCACCCAAAGAAGCTGCCCAGGTTTCAGAAGAAAAGAGCTGAAAGATTTTTCTCTTTTTTAGATATCGAGGAGAACATTTTTTACCCTGGATAGAAATGATCAGGTTTCCTTCCCTTTCTATATGTGAAATCACGTACCTTATGACTCTATGAAAGCTTTAAAAAAAAGAAAAGAGCTTTTTTTTTWWAAAAAAAAAMCACCAGAAACCAGACTTCTGTCTACCTCATATAGCAAAGGGGAAGTTCATACCAGGTTACATCTGTCAGTGCTCAACAACCAGGAATTTGTACGATGCCTCTACCCCTCGCTAAGCGATGCATTATGGAAGATGACCTGGCTGAATGCCTCGCCCCAAGGAGAAAATAGGAGCCTGAAGAAAACCGGTGCCATATTTTATAGAGGATTTTCTTTGGCTAACATTAAAGTTTTCCATAGAAAATTAAATTCCCACCCAAAATAGAGTTTACTCTCCAACTAAATCCTCTCTGATTTATGGATTGGGATGATGGTTGGGATTTTTTTTGCTYCTAATATTGGAGGCAGGAGCAACTGCCTCCAAACGTAGGTTTCAAAGGGAAGGTCACAATTTTCTTTTCGTCCTGTTTTGGGAGTTTTTAAGAATGTTTAGTGTTTGTTTGAAATTTAAGATTTTGGAACTGCTTATGTTCATCAGGGTGTCACTGCCAGATTTCAGACTAATTTGAAAGTCAAGCCCCAAAGGACTGGAGGAGGTACGAACAATATTTACACACAGGACACACTTATATTGAGAGGCAGGGACCTAATAAAGGGCAGCAAGTAGGTGACCAAATTAACGAAAAGAAAAAGACACCCCAAGACAGAGGATTTCAAATCAAAGGATTTTCCCTTTATTAGGCAGGACTGCTTCTGAAGCAAATAAACCCGAYCATTTCTGTCATGAGACTGATGATTCTTCATGAGACCATCACAGGAAGAGGTAAAGAAGAAACACGTACACACACGGTAGGTTTGGGTAACACGGAGGTCACAGCTAAAAATTCAAGCCCTTATTAGAAGTTAGAAGAAATTACCTTCCTAAAGACATGCCAGTGACCTTCAGCTCCTAATATAGTCTAAAGGGATTTGGAGTCCAGCTGTTCATACACACTCAGAACACCCAAATTGCAGACGATTAGCATGACTCAGTTTGCTACCTTTCCTAAATTTGTCCCCACTGGAAATAAATGCCAATTGTTCAAACACGAGGGGAAGAGGGAACACAGCCTTCTCCCTGCAACGCCTAAGGCCAGTTACACACTTTGTCAGGGGTTTACCTGCCCTTCAGCATTGCCTTTGGGGAGCAGATCCTTCCTCAAGCATTGCAGCAACAGGTACTGTGAAAAAGTCCTGCTCGCAAGCACACTGAAGGGAAGGGAGAGACTCCCTTGCCACCATTTGGCTCAGACATTATCAACCCTGGACTAAAATACACCAAGAAGAGATGCTGGAGCCGTGGATGGGTCAGTCTTTCAGGGGCAATTGCAAGGCCTGTGAATGTCCCTACAGGGGCTGGAGCTATGCACCATCTCCTACAGACTCTGAAGTTCCCAAATGGTGCGAGATGCAGAACAGCGATAGCTAATGCTTTTTGAAAGCCATTGCTCCCCCAATCCACACACTCTCCCACCCAACAACAGTTTTATCCCAAATATACATTTTTTGATTTCCCACATTTTTTTATGTGTAACCAAAAAGGGAAAACAGGACAGTTTGGTCACCCCTTCCTCAGCCCATTTTACCTTTGGAAATAAAAGAAATTACAGAGAGAGGAAAACAGAGGAATAAAAAACAAAAGGTGAAAAAGACTGTAAAGGAAACCCAACATTCTTCAAAATTAAAAAGATGATTATTCAAAGCTCTCYGCGAATCTCCTTTTAATGAAGGGCCAATTCCTTCTGAAGCCCGTGGAATAATTACTCTGAAGCTTCACAGAATTAGTTTCACCTCAAGCAAGCTAGGGAGTGATGAGCCATGGCCAAGTTTGAATAAAAGGATGTAAATCAAGATCCCCTGGCCCCCTTCCAAGCTGGCCAGACACAAGGTAGCTCTGGTCTTGAAGTCACATACCTCGTGTATCTACACTCACAGAGGATCATGACTCTGTCCGGGTTCATCGTGTGCTTGCTGACAAAGCCTCGTTACTAGTCTTTAAAAAAGCTATATCACTGTGATGACAAGGTGCTTACAGCAACAGGTGAAGGTGGCGTAAATGCRTCTCTAACAGGTTTCAAACTGCTCGTTTGACCTCAGAACAAACAAACAAAATTGCTTCTCACCTTCCTTGGAGTTCCCTTTCTACAGGACTCCACATAAAAGGAAAAAAGCTCCAGGCTTGCCTGGCCTGGAATCAGAAGGCACTTGCATGTGGAGGAGGAGGGAAGACAGCCCCAGTCCCCTCCCGCCCCTGTCCCTCTTGAAACGTTTTCGTTCCTTCAGCCCTGAAGCCCTGCCAGGATGACTCCGGATCCTGCAGACGGGAGAGCATGCGTGGCGAGTCAGTTCCCAAATCTTCCTGAGGTTGGGTTTGACACCAGCAAAATGCCTCAACTTCAGCATGGGGTTCTAACAACCAGATGCAAGATGGATACAYGAAGGAGATGGACAGTCAGTGGGTAAAACCTAAGGACCAGCTACCCCTCCCAGGCCACTTTCAGCTGCCAGCCCAGCTGAGTTGGGGTTTGCAACAGCAGATCAAGCAGGAGCAATTGCATTTCTATCAGACCCACAACCCCACTCAGGGTCACAAGCCCCAGCTGCATTGTGTTTTGGAGGTGCTGTCTAAAGGACTAGGACGATCATGGGGACATCCAGTTTGGGACATGGTTTAGTGGGAATAGTGGTGTTGCGTTGATGGTTGGACTTGATGATCTTAGAGGTCTTTTCCAACCTTAATGATTCTATGATGATCACAAGGTGAAGGGAGTTTTTTCTGGGATGGGGCTGGTAGTCCTTAAAAGAAATGTGGCTCGGCATGTTTGGAGAAGGCACTTTGCCAAAGGAGGGTCCAATGCCAAGCACAGAAGGGCTGTGAACCATCCAGAAGACTTTCTGCTCCAGTCCCTAAAATACCACCTCTTCCCAAAGTGACCATGAGATACTTTCCAAGGTAGACTAATGTTGCCACATGGAAGTTAAAATTATCAAAAACTAAAGACACCTCATTCATTAAAAAACACAACCCAGAAAAATGAGATTTAAAGGTAAGACCGCTCCACACACACCCCATGGCAGGGGACATGCCCCAAGTTTTAAGAATGATTCCTAACTAGAAAAGCCCAGRATGGCTTAGATGTGTGACTTCATCCAAAAAAAAGTGTGGCCTAGACATATGTAACAAACCCAGAAGTCATCCAGAGGCCAAACAAAGAGCGGATGAATTAAGACAAGGTCAAATGATCAGAAAAAGGAAATAAAGGTTTATAATCTGTCTAACCTGCCTAGAAAGCACAGGTCTTTCCTACATCAACATTCCTTAGCAGTTAGTAAGAGATAATAACATGATTATTATGGGGTTTCTAGAGACAGCTCAGGCAAAAGCAAAGGAAATTCACGCTGCCACAGAAGAAAACCACAATAGAGGGCTCTGCATTTAAAGGTTGTCTGCTCTGGACATTTCAGCTATTCATTGAGCAAATATTAGTAGCTGAAGTATTCAGACTGGCAAGGGATCGGGTTCAAATGTGACCGAGGCAAATGATTAAACCAAGCGTTTATGCAGCTTTCCTGGGATAGACTGTGTCTGCACAGGCGAGGAGGCGGGCAGACACCCCTCGGTTGGGTTTGACCCACGGACAACACCAGGCAGTGGATTCTGCAAGGACCAATGCGGCACAGGAGATTTTTTGGACRAATAATTTATTCACTGAAAAAAATTTGGGGTTTGGGCCTACCAAAACTATTTGCAAACTCAGTGAATACTTTCCACCAAAAGCCTGAAAACATTTCAAGGAAGCAGTGTTTTGTTTAGACTTTGCTTTTTACTTATTCTTTTTTTTTTTCCCTCCAGAAATGCCTCTGCTTGAAACTGTACTTTGAGGCCAGATTACTTGACTTTAAGCAGGCTAAGCTTGAACGGAGATGCTTCCATTTCACACGGAACATTGTCAGCACTCCGTTTTGTGGGCCAACCCAAAGAAATCAGTGATTTGCACAGTTCTAGTGGGAACAGCTGGAACGAGCCTACTGGCTCTGTACTCACAGGGAAAGACTGGATCCAGTGCCAGTAGACCCAGTTCACAGTGTGACCTGGAGCAAGTAAGAGAAAGAACTTCTGGACTAAGGAAATATTTGATAGGGGCTACTCAGGAACCATGCTGGGAAGCCTGGGGCCAAGAAGAAAAGCCTGGAGTCTGCAGAGTTGGAAGGAGCACGAAGGAGCCCAGCTTGGCACCCCCACCGAGCTCTGGGAAGTAGATAACCCAAGAAATAAAAACTCACTGACAGCAAAGAGACCAGCTGAGCTGATTCTCGAGGAACTGAAGCAGTATGAATCAGCTCATGATTCCTCCAGGCTCCTTGAAGACCATTAGCTTACACTTAAYGGCAATATCTAGCAAGAGGATGATGTACTCCCAAGGAGATGTTCCACCTGCTGATCTACAGATAAAGGAGACCTCTCCTTTCACATATGTAGGCATGCTCGTGGTGGGTGAAGGGGCAGTGAGGTATCCCCACACAACCCTAAGCTCCCAAATAGGTGCCAAGTTGCCCCAGACTTACTACACAGCAAATTTCGACCTTCCCTTCTCCATCAGCTATATGGAGTCTGGTGTCCCAACTTCTGTAGCTAAATCAAAGGCTTCAGTGGAGACWGTGGATAACCCCACATTCACTCCTCTTTGTTAGTGTCCAGCAACAAGGAAAGCATAAAAGAGTAAGATACACACAAACATACTAAAATCCCATCCCAAAACGTTTCTCTAGGTTCCAGTTATCTGCWGCTCAAGGACTTCCTAAGCCAGAATTGTTGTCCTTATATTTAGCAGCACTTGATGGAGTTATYGCTTTTGCCTATATGGCTCCATGCTGGAGGGAAAGGGAGAAGAAAATCCAGCTRGTTATAGGCCAAGAATTGTGCCCTCAGGTGACGGTGTTCCTGCACACAACTTATCTTTGCATCGATGGGGGCTTGTTGAAGGCAACTTGATGTCATTTTGGATGTTCAGGAGTTTTGGCTGTCACCACAGAGACATCCTGGACACGTGCAAACATCCACCAGTTCACACCAACTCCTATTCATTTTCTGCCCAGTCGTGGAGGGCAGAAACAGGCCCTCGACCCATAAATCAGGTCATGGTGTGTTTGTCCCTGTGCCATGAAGAATTCTCCGAGAATCGAGCAGCTGAAGGCAGGAAATTCACAGCTAAGACCCGTTCCAGGGCTGGAGCCCGGGCAACTGGCAAGCAACTGCAGCGAGAGATTTTGGAGTTATTGAGCTAAGATTTATGCTGCTGGAATTCATCACAAATATTTCACTCTCAGCAAGAGGTAGGAAAGAGGGAAAGATCGCTTTGCGTGAGACAGCTTATTTATGCAGGGCTGTCTCTCATCTAGCTTTGGAGGCATCATGAGGCAGAGAGCTGTAGTTCACAGAGCCTTTGGGGAGGCAGAGGATGGCTCTGCAGCTCCATCCAAGCCTATCTCCAGCAGCCTCCTGGAATCCAACTCCTTCTCTTGATTGATTTTCCCATAAAGACAGCATCAATTGCTTGCCTTTGCTGCTATCAAAGGCTGCACTGGCTGCCCCTCAGTCAGTGTACTGAATACGTCTCTTCCTGGGGTCTCTCCTCCCAAATAAACACCAGTGGGGGAGGAGAAGACCATAATAAGGTGAAAATTTGGCTCGGTCTGTTTGCATTGTCACCAAAGTCCCACTGTGATGGGGCACTGCAAGTCTCATCACCTCCAGAATGGCAGAGAACTCTGCTGCGAGCCAGCTCAGTAACCACAGCAGTTCTTGTGTGCTTTGCAAGCATTTGAAGTGGAAGAGGTTGCTTTAGCCAAGCTGAGAGAGATGCCACAGCACCATATTGCCGTGCCATGAATTAGAGGGGTTGGTTTTGAAGAGTTTAGTTAAGCCCTGGGGAAACACATGCTTGGAGYTGCCCTTGTGCGTGCAGCACAAGGCATGTCTGCACAGGCCGTTACAGCTGGGCACACTGAAGCCACCTGGACGTGCTGGCACAGCCCTCTGCCTGGGCTGGGACGTCTTGTTGAGGGGGGTCCGGAGGAGCCCCTGCTCACATCCAGCCAGGTCGGAGATGAGACCCCTCCACATATGCACGTCCCATGCAGGCAACGCAATTTTGAATGACAAATATTGCCAATTCACATGTTTGCCTGGCTCATGCTGGGGCAATACCAGAGATGACCACCACCAACGCTCTGCTGCACCCACGTGCCAGGTATTACCTCCCCCATAGCAAGGGCTGACCATGAATCAGTGTCTGGTATATGAACTTTGCAGTCTGGTATATGAACTTAAATCATCTCTAATTTGCTGTTTACCTTAAACATACATGGCTGTGAAAAGCAGTGGCTGAGAGAAGGCTGTAGCAAATGCCTGCCTGCCCTGAGCAGTCCCCCAGGTGAGCACAGCAGCTGCGGCCACCCATTGCTGCTGGAGTCAGTCCTGAAGAGCTCATGGACCAGGGAATGGAAAATCTTGGAGCGAGAGGCAGAGTTTATTGGTGGTTGGGAGGGTTTAAGTTGGTGACAAAGGGGCAGCTTGCCCTGGTGCCATGCAAACTCCCTGTGGGCACCCAATTCCCACACTAGCCCCAGCGCATCTGCAGGAGTTGCAGAGGCCTCCATCACCGTAGCCTAGATCCAAGGAGAAGAATGAGTCAGAGACCTGGCAGCTCATTCCAGTGACACTTGTAAAAGCAGGTTTCATTCTGTGATCCTTTTTTTTCCTCGTCCTCCTCCCCCCATTCCCCCGCCTTTCATGAGTAACCATATCTAAATACCTAAATCTGGTTACTCTTGCACAGCCCTTGATTTGGAAGGAAGTTGCTCAGATGAGGCAATACTTGAACCTTGACCTTTTCACACCTTTACAGAGCTTTTCTTCTCGAATATTTGATATTAACCCAGGAAACATCCGGAGTATGTCTGTAGTGCACAGATCCAGTTCTGCTCTCGTGCTCAGCACCTCAAGGTAATGGGGAAATAAAGGAGAACAAGAGTCCTACTTTATCTACCGAAAGCGTCTTAGGGTTATGCAACTTGTTTACGATGGCAAATTTTGGCAGCCAGCATAAGGTGCCTGGGATGGGATTCCAGTTCAGCTCGAACTGCCTCTCAACAAGTCCCAACAAAAATGCGCGCCATTCAAATTTTGCCACGCCAGATTCATACTCCGACTTGGCTCCAGCAGCACACGTGTGGGGGACATTCTCACCGCTGCCTACGCCGCCGCGTTCCTCCCAACAGATCTCACCAGATAAGTTCCCCCATCTGAACCAGTGAGGTATGCTTTGGTGATGAGTAGGTAAGTACAAAGTTCAGATGGTCTTTCCCCTGCAGGACCCACTGGTAAGTGACCGAGGTCAAGCTCTCATCCAAATCTAGTGAAACCGTATTGGCAAGGAAGTGCAAGCAATAGTTGCCCATAAGTCAACTGGTCAGCGAATAGGTATTTCCTGGTCTAGTTCCCCATACCCCTAGAAATGGATCTATGTGATCTGACCGCTCGTGTACTAACTCCTCCTTCTGTTACTCTGCTAGTGACAGAAAAGTAGTATCTGCCTTCCAATGATGYGGTGGATTTTTCCACAAGCAGTCCATTATTTAGAAAGTCCATTCAAAACTATTGGGCCAGCTACATTTTTTTTCTGGGACAAAAATAACAAAATTGGAAGCTTCCCTGTTTCCTACACCCTAATTTCTTGGGATGTGGGGAAAATTACTTTTTCCTCACAAACACAGAAGGGTTCCTTAGTTATTGAGCCATGGCACAGAAGTGGAAGCAGCTACCCTTTACTAGTTACCTGATTATGAGGCAGCTGCAATGGAAAGTCTGCATTGCCTTTGCTAAGGGAATCAATCTGAAATGGAACCCAAAACTCTTGTTTCAGATTGAACCAAAGTATTTTGAACCATGTAGATCACACTTTGGGTTGATTTAAACAAATTTTCCCTCCTATTTTCTGGCCTAGTCAAATTAAATAGTTTCAGGGTCCTCTCCACCAGTTGCTGAGTAGGTATCTCCCCACACATTTTGTGTCCAGTCACATAAATGATAGCTCTCTTTGAGGGTACAAAGCAAAGCTGTGAACCATGAACTCCAAGCAGAAACCCCTAAGCAGYGGAAAAGAGCAGACTCCAAATGTGAAAGTCAGGGAAGTTTTTAGCTATCCATTTTTAAAGTATATGAATTCAGGACACTGGATGCTGAYAAAATCCTTAGGTCATGTTGATGCCATTCATTGCTCAGGAAAGGACTGTCTCAGCAGCATCGATGGACTTGGCATCTAAACAGTCAGGAAACAAAGAGCAAAGAAGGGAAGCGGACAAAATGCTTTGCCCAAGGTTGGAATGAAGGTCAGCACCAGATCAGGATTAAGAAGCGTGGTCTGCAGCATCCCATGAGTGCTATGCTGTCTCCACAGTAAAGACTAGATTGACAGAGGATAACAAGTGATGTTATTACAGAAGTATTTGCAGAACGAAAAAATTAGCCTTTTATACGGCACTTAAAATCCACCCATGAAGTAGGTGACTTTACATAGACATAATACCCTACTCTTGAAAGGGAAATATGCCAGGAATGTGAAGTGATGGGTATGGTTTCACATAAACCCACTCAAAGATCTCCAGCTTTT
>JASVER010000015.1:711057-743227 GCA_030449065.1 Oceanodroma leucorhoa
AAAAAAAAAAAAAAAAAAGAAAAGAAAAGAAAGAAACAAAAAAGGAAAAAATAGACAGGAAGATGTTTTCACAAACATGAAGTCATTTAACTTTCTTGTTCATCAGCAGAGAAGCGGGTAAAAGGAATGTGAAGCATTTACTAGCAGGGCAGGAATCATTCAAAAATGGAGTGAGTCCATTAATTACAGAAGTAAATACAATTAACACAACCTCCAAAGAGTTTACATAAGCTTCTTTTAAAAAGTATCCCCTTCTTCCAAGCAAGAGTGTCTAATTTAGAAGTGAAATTAGGAAACTGGCTAGAGATAAAACAACCAAGGAGACGCTTGCAAAATACAGTTCCTCAGTTGTGCTAGGAAAGATAAATGCTATGAAGCCACCAAGGCCGTTAGCACAATTACCAAACCGCTGAGTACTTGGGAGACGCTATAAGGTAACAGAAGATGAAAGAAAAAAAACAAGGCGGGGGGAAAGGCAACATTTTCCCCAAGATACAGGCGCAGTAAGGTAAGAAGCACAAAAGGCACTGAACTGGTAACTTCTGAAGAACAATGTCCATGCCTACTTTGGGGGTGTCCACATCYGAGTTTGAAGGGGCGTATTGAAATGAGCCCCCTCATCTAGTACAGCTATGAAGCTTTTCTTTAATCAATGAAAATGCTTAAGGTCAAAAACCGAACTCAAACACGCCTGCCTTCCATCTTCTGCAGAAGAAATCGAGAGATCTTCACCTGGGAGCTACATCGCAGTAGTTTGTACTGCACATACAGCGTCAGGAAACGATGGAAACGTAGGCAGTGCTGACTCTCCACATTTTTAGAATAATGTTGAAAGTCTGGAAAGGGTGAAGAAAAGCTTTGGACAGGATGTGAAGTGTCTTTTCAGGGGATTCACAGCATCTTCATTAAAACCTACAAGAGCCTCCAGAGAAAACACTGGCCATTAAAAAATCACACCTCCTCCTAGCAGAGAAAGGCTGAGCTGCTTGAAGTTACAGCCAGGACTGGGACGTGATAAAACAGATTCAAAATGAAGAGAAACACTCATTAGTCTGGGTGATCCCTGCCCTGAGGAAGAGTCTGCAGCCCTGTACGTGTCTCGCTGGGTGACAGCAGCCGGACAGGAGGGTGGAGGCTCTGGCTCGGAGCTTGCAGTTACAGGAGCACAGGTCGAGACCAGCCTGTGCTTGTGGGTTTCCCCTTCCACAGAAGAGCACAGCTGATGTTTCTCCGCTGCTGGTGAAAGGATGAGGCATGATACCAGCAAACCCTGCCACAGGTCCCACTTGAGGACACGTGGTGCTTCTGATATCTAGGAAAGCACTGAGGAGCAACCCAATGCTTTGCAACTTCATGCCAAAGTTTTGGAGCCAGCTTCCCTTCTGCAAAGCTACTTGCCTTCTGCACCAGACCTCCAAGCCTTTCACTCCTTCCTAATACAGAAATAACAGCCTAATAAGGCCCCAGAACCTCTAAGTCYGTATGGTGCTGGGTGGACTCACCCAGGATGGGTTAAGATTTTAGCCAGATTTTGCTAGCCTGAGGTAAAGCACCACAGGGATTCAGCGGGGACTGTTGAGCACAGCACCAGGATAACTCGGCCAGGCCACATCCAGACCTGGCACAGCACACCCCGTGCTCCTAACTCGGAGCTCACACGAGAGAAGAGGCAGTTCAGGTCTGCCTACACCAGCAGGATAGACATGCCCTTTGGCTATCAGTTTTGTAGGTGTGGGGCTGCACCCTCTAAAGGAACCTACACACTCAGCTTGCCTACAACCATGACAAGAGGCAAAAATATCCGGCTCTTCTAAGGGATGAAAGGCAGGCGCTCAAAGGATTAAGTCACCAGCTTCTTCCCTTCCTTTCAGAGCTGGTGAACCATGCAGCGATGCATGTCAGCTGTGTTGGTTTTGAGTCGGGAGCCAGAACAATGCAGCCTGTCTTTCCTGGTGTGCACCTCCAGGAAGGATTCCCRCAAGCGTTCCTCCAAACAGGGCAACGTAGGTGGCAAACAAAAGAGAAAAGCCCTTCAACTTTTGACCCTCCTGGAGTTTACAAATTGCAAAGAGCTCATGTCATCATGAATGAGTCAAGAGGCATCTTGCAGAGCCTTCTGGCCCATGCTGCACGTGCCTCTGCACTTTGYCACCTCCTGCAAGTGTTTGTCCTGTTCCCACCACGGAGCAGGAGAATGGGGCAGATGGTTCCTGGGAAGTTTTGCCTATGGATGTGCCTGTCTGCAGTGTCAGCAAATAAATTAAAGCCCTCCGGTCCAAAGGACAAGCCACATCTGTGAAGATAGATGCTAGTCTTGATCCACATGAGATGACAACAGCTTTAATAAACCTAGAGGAATGTATTCTCTATGTCTCCAAGTGACCTCAGACATTCTTCACACCTGATACTGCGGTGGCCTGAGAGAATTCATGCTCAGAGCAACTACTGCCTGGAAATCGGAAGGGACACCGGACCTCTTGCTTTTGCAGGTGGGGAAAACCAAGCACAGGAGAGACAAACTTGTTCAAGATCACCCAGGGAGCCTACGGCAGGGCAAAGAATTGAGCACAACTACCCCAGAGTCCCAGCCCAACACCTTTGCTACAAGGCAATGTCTGTCCCKTTAAGGAGAACCGAAACCATAGGGCAACACATGCCTGTGCAAAGAAACTGAGAGGATCCTAACACAGAGGCACTTCCACATGTGCTCAAGACTACACTCTGCAGCCCATTTCAGTTCCTCACTGCCTTGGGGTTGTTTTGTGTTTTAAGGCAGTTTTTCCATCACACGCTTTGCTGGGTGTTGGTTTGATATGTGTAAGGTCAACAAGAAGGACAACGCCTAGAGTTCATGTGACTGGTACATCCCCCCTGCCTCAGAGAAAGCTTCTGCCAAACGTACTGTACCTACGGAGCAGCCCCATGAATTTCTGACAAGTTCATCACAAAGCATAAAATGCTCCAGAAAGACAATGTCCATGTTTTCACACATGGAGAAAAGTCAGCCAGCCTTCTCAGGACGACAGGACTGCCAGCACTTGCCAGCTGACGTGGGCTGGAAATAAATAAATAAATATAGAGAGAGATAAACAGATAGATCTATAGATATATATGGAATCAACTTAGACAACAAGAGCCAGTGAGCGAGCATTCGCATTCTGGTGCAAACACTAATGCCATCCTTTTCCTGAGTCAGTCGGGTCTAAAGGCAGATAGTCACGCTAGCCCAAAGGCAGGATGTATATCCACACGGAACTCAGCTTGAACTCCTGGTTATGGGCTGGCACACAGCTGGCTCAGAGTGAGAACGTGCATCTGCATCTGTCTGCATTTTCATGAGCTGCAGCGGAAAATGAGGGCTTCTCAAGAAGCCAGGCGGAGAATCGGGAGCCCTCTCCTCTGCTGATTTACCATCCGGCCGTACACCCACCACAAGCGTTTCCCAGGCTTACTTTGCAAGACCTTTTGTACCTTCACCTGCTGCCATCACACTTACTTACAAGCAAGCACAAGCCAGGAGGGAAGGTATAAAATATAAACCTTCATTAAAGATTTTGTAAGAAGTCAATGAGGCCAAAATAACAGAGGATGTAATAGAGCCATAAATATCTCCCACAGCCATAAACACTTCTACCTGCTGCAGCCTGGGCATTTATAAGTGCTTCAGGCATTCAGTGTCGTGTTCACACTTATTCCAGCATTTACCATCCAAGGAGCCAGAGGTAGGCAGACGTGGTGCCATGCACAGACTCAGCCATCAGCCTGCTTCTACAATACCGGTTTGGGTACCTTTCCTGAACTCTCCTTTCCGTGGATTAGGGCTCCTGCTTCAACCAAGGGGTGTTTAAAAGTTCTGGCTGAGCTCAGGGCCCATTAGAGTCAGGTGCACATAGACTTTGAAGTGTCTCAGAAGAGATTTTCTCTAAGCAAATGGGATAGAGGGGAGAAAAGCACCTTTCCTGAACACTAGGTTAAAAAAAAAAAACAAACAAAAAAAAAACAAAAACACCAAAAACAAAAGAAACAAACCAACAGCAGGATTTCCCCTAACCAAGACTGGTATTACAAAAGACACCTCCCCTGTAGGTGTTCTCTTGAATGTCCCAACAGTGCCAAAAAGCCTCTGGAAAGTGGAGAACACTTCTCAGGTCACTAAAGAWGGATAAGTGAATTCTCAGGAACACCAACCCATCGTCTCCCACACTAACCTGGGAAAGTGGAAAGTCTTTGGCTATGCCAAGGAAATTCCTTATTCTGCCTTCAAAGYGCTAGCTGTTTAGGCATAGATCCTTGTGGCCAGCCAGCTTTTTGACACAAACCTTCAGGCACCCATCCTGCTTCCTAGGCCTGGRGGTTCCAGGTACTGAACAGCACCATTGCCTGCACATCCCACCGTTTCCAAAAGGCACAGGAAAAAAGGCGAAGTATTTTAGCAGCAGACAGATGGGTTGACAAGAGTCTGGGTGGTCAAGGGGTCTCCAAACTAGAGTATTCAYGCCCACTAGCTTCAGGTGTGTTTTTTTCTATTACCCCAAAATACATGCCTTTCCCTAARAAAATACATCCTCCCCTCAAACCTCAGAGCACCCACAGGCATACATCAACTTTTCCAGAATCCTCCTCAGATATTCCACAACTCTCCCCAWCTCACACCATCATGTTTCCAGCTTTTCCGAGCCTCACAGGAAATCTCCAACTAGCTTAATTCCCTTCTCCACACCCCCAAGTTGCTACAGCAACAATTATACATGGCGGTGTGTAGTGTATGGTTGTAGCGTGTGCTGGATACCCCAGCCATGGCAAGAGGTGGAGAAGTCGTCCCTTACGTTTGAGCGAGGGAGCATCTCTTCAATATTGACAGAGGACATCAAGAGACGCAGAAACAGGCCTAAACTTTTYCTAAATGGATTCTGAAGGCTCTCTTGCTTTGCTGCAAAGCTACAGCTTGTCCTGAGATCATAACCCTCCCTGAGGCTCAGGTCGGGCCAGCAGTGGGATATCTGCCAAGTGCCATCAAGTCATCTCACTACAGATGCTTTTGCTTAAGCTGCACATTTTGTTACGGGAAACCAGAGGTGTTTGCTACTTGCTCCTCTAAGTCTTCGCAGGATATTGCCAAAGCTATCTTTGAAGTGGGGTTACAGGCAAGAAGTCATGATTCACCTCCAGAGGGATCTCAAGGTAAGTGACATTTGCAAGGCTTAATCATGACCTTGTGAACAATGGATGAATCAGAAAGCTGAACTTTACATCACTCACCCAGATTAATGTGGCCTTGGACACCTCCTTCGAGATCCCAGGCCAAACATTAGTTAGTTCCTCCCCTAGATGATTCAGAACTAAGATTAACAAGAGAGAAAACACCAAGCCAAGCAGAATTATTTGCAAAGCCTAGTTAAGCAGGAAATGTTTTCCTTGTCCATGACTCGAAGATCACATTATCCCACTATTATATGTTCTCTGGAATTTTTTCATAAATATGGTAGAGCTGAGGGGCAGGAAGGAAGAAGGACAAATAGGTTAGTTATTAGAGAGCTCACATGAGATATGGGAGCAATTGWAACCCTCTGCTCTGCATGAATCACACATGGAAGCTGAACCCTAATGACCAGTACACCAAACGCTGGCTAATCTGACAGTGAGAACCATCTTCATCCCAGACCAGGTACCTCCTGCTAGATTCATCAACTAATTCATCAGCAGGATCTCCACAAAGAAGTCTTTGTTTCAACAAATCAATATTTTCCAGAGAAACGCTAAAAAAGGTTGTCAGGTCTATTTCAAGCTTCTTTTGCTTTTACAAGAAATAAAAGGGACCAGGTCCAGATCCCAAAGCCACTGAGAATCCAAGTTYCCCAGTGTTCACCTTTGTAGTTACACCACGTCAAAGGACATGGTGTAACTTATGGCAGGTACTCCAACTTTCTCAAGAAAAAAAGGTAAGAACAAGTTACTCATCTTGCTAATCCTTCACACGACGACAAAAAAAACCAGCACAAAACCTCAGGCCCTACCTTCAGCTGCTGCCATCATGCCACCTCTGACTGAGATCTCCCAGACTAAAAAAAACCCTACACTGCTGCTATCTTCTTAAATGTCTTAAAAAAAAAAAAAAAAAAAGGCTAATCATTTCCCACATTAATTCATTGTACCTGAGGTCTTCCCAACTCCCAGCTAAAGCTAATGAGAAATTCTCACCTATTCTAGTTTTGACCTATACCTTCTAGGAAGGGAGACCCGAAAGCAGAAAGCTCAGCAAAATCCAGCTAGGACCTGCCCATCCAGTTCCACACCACCCAAGACAGAGGAATTTGCCTTGTAGAATTCAGACTTGCAAGGAGCAGAAGTAAAGGTTGTTATTGCCTCAGTAATTGCTTGCACCGGAGGAGAATGGGCCAGGGGTAACGGGGCTGGACAACTGCCAACAGGCAATCGCAGCCTGAGATGACTTGATGGCAGTGCCTAGGGTGCATAAGCTGTCTTTCTCTCCCGTAACAACCATCTGCTATTCAAGGAACCACTCGTTGGGCCACTCTCTTTTCTTTCTGTGCATCCAGGCTCTTTAAAATGACAGTTTCCCTGTGCAGAATACCTGAGCTGGCTACACTCAAGCTAACCTGAGGACTTAGAAATGCCTTGAGCTCCAAGTTCCTCTTGCCAGGTTGCTTTTATGACCCCAGTGAGATGATTTGCCACATCCCTGCACTGCAAGGCAAAGAGGCGTAGGTAACTTCTGCTGCATCCTCCCTTTCTTATAAATGGAACAGTTCACAGCAACAATAACCAATGATGCAGAATGGTGCAGCAGAATAGGTTGGCCAGAAGGAAAGGTGCCACTGAGTGCAATTGCAACCTCCTCTACAAAAAATGCCCAGAGCTCCTGGGTAGCGGCATCCAGAAGACTTGGAAACTAAAGGAGATGGATCCATCTGTTGCCGTCTGATGTCAGCTCCAGCCTAGACCTTTCTTTTTCTTATACTGCTTTCTGCTATCAGCACTATAGGTATCATCCAGATGTCCCTGTGGGGAACCAGGTCTCATAATATATAGAATAAAGAGAGACAGACAGAGATCATCACTGCCCTAAAGCACGTACAACCACAACAGCCTGATACTCCCATACAGAGGGCTCGCTTCAAACCACGGCCCTGCTTAGGCATCACCTAAGTTTCAGCTCTAAAATGGAAAGGAATAGGGATGGAAAAATCTTAAGAGTCACTGACCCTTGGCTCAAGGTGAATTTAATCCGCGCTCACAGACGATCAAGCAAGCCCATGCAAGCCTCGCAGAACCATGCAGGAACGCAGCGTTTTTCTGCTCTGGATTTATGCAGCTCATGTGAGAATCAGTGCCAAAATCCATTACTGCCTGCTTTCTCTCTGCCTTCGATTTCGTAGCCTAATCTCCAGTTTAGCCTACACCGAACCACAGAAGAACAAACAGTGGCCACCCGCCTCTCCCCTCCTCCCTCCCCGGGAGCGCTAGCTTCTATTTATGGGTCCCCTGGGGAGAAAACAGTCGTGGCCATTGTATTTGTTTAAGGGTTTTCTGTAATTTCCTTGGGTTTGACTGCAGCCTCTGAGGTTAACCACAGCCAGCTATTGTGGCTGTGTCTTCATCATTCTCTATTGTTCCGCACTAGGTGGCTCTGCCTTGTTTTCTTGGAAGGTCGAGAGATTGTTTGTCATTTCTGGCTTGGCGCACAACGGGGAGAGGGTGATGGAGGGGAGGAAAGAGAAAAAGCGGCTCTTTCTTTTTTAGGACTGTGGGTTTCTGAGAAAGACCAGTGTCACTGACCAACCAAGGTCAGCCCGAGGTTGCTTAGATGGTATTTGTAAGAGCAGGAGGCTGTAACCAGCTCTCTGCTTTGATAGGATTCCCTTGAGGGGTTTCGAGAAAAATGTCAAGAATCCCCCCCACTTCTGGCTTCTTCCACCGGGGTGTTCTGAAAGTCTTTTCTCCTGAGAAAAGGAGGAGAGGGCCATACCATATAAAGTCTTTCCCCTGCTGCGGCAGGATTAGCCACATTTGCACYGCGTCCTGACCTTTTGCTACTGTAATGCTGAATTTCCGCGCCACTGCCAAGAGGCGATCCTTTTTCTGGCTTCCAGTTTTGCTCCCTTATGGGAGGACACAGTCATTCTCCAGCCACATAGAGACAAATTCTTCCCAGCTCGTCTCTGTCAGTGCCTAAGACTGGAAACTTACCTCATCGTCACGGATGCGTCCCGGAGCCAAGGGCTTGGACTCTGATTCATGCCTAGAGGGAAAGGAGGGAGCGGGAGAGCACGACTCCATTGACTTCACCGAGTTACACCAAGGAGTCAACAAGGGGAGCCGTGTAATCTAGTGCATAGGACACCGAACAAGGAATAAGGGAATCTGGCTTCTAGCGTTAGTATCGCAACCTGCTTTTTGATGCAGGCAATGCCACTGTCTCACAGAGCTTTTATTCCCCCTTTCCACWCTTTTACCAGTAATGTCTGCCCCAAGTTACAAGTTGAAACATTGGATTGAGTTAGTCATCTATCTAACTCATGGACTGGAGAGAAAAAGGCACTTGAATAAATTACCTCACCTCAGTCCAAAGTTGTTGTCTAACACAGCTTGGAGGAGGTGACACAGATGTCCTCCTCACGCCCTTCCCCACCCTTCTGCTCTTTGATGGGAAAGTATAAGMTAATCCAATTAGAGATCTCAGAAGGCAGCAGCTGTCTGGGGATTGGGTATATCCCACTTTACCTGGAGACCACAACCAACCTGCTCACTGCCAAAGCAGGAGAACTGCCTATTCTGATAACATGTTGACTTCTTCTCCTGTGATTTGAACAGAAGCAGTTTTAAACTTGGCATGGTCACGGCACCAAGCCTGTCAGAGTTCAAGGAGCAGCTGGACAATGCTTTTAGTCATAGTTTAGTTTTAGGTAGTCCTGCAAGGAGCAGGGAGTTGAACTCGATTATCCTTATAGGTCCTTTCCAACTTGAGATATTCTGTGATCCTATGAATTAATTAACATATTAGTTATGAGATACTAAAATAGACAATTTACGCCACAATTTACACCACTATAGATTATCCTAGACATTTTACAGGGGTTGTAAGCAGAGCTGAGGTACTTGACTAACTTTTGTATGACTTCCATTGGTGCAATTCCATTGAAATGGTGCTAAGAGGCAGCCTGGGAAGTGAATACAATTTGGACAAAGAAGTAAAGTTGTTTCATGGTAAAGATGAGACAACTGAAAGAGGTGAGAGCAAATCTGAAGCAGTAAAAAGTCAGGTTGACTACAGGGTTTCCATTATGCCCAAAAGAATAGCAAAAGACTAGACTAGTGGGCATGAACCACCTTCTGGAGGTGTCTTGCTCTTTGGAGCTTAATTCAGACCTATTCATTCACACCTGTAATGGGACTTGGGCAGAATCCAAACACCCAGGTCCACAAACACAACCCAGAAAGCCACCCATGTTCCAGCGACTGTAATTCATTCATTAACACTCTTTAGAAAGAAAAAACAAAAAACAAAGGCAGATGAGAGGACACCACCACAAGCCAGGTGGGTGGCCCCTACCTTCAAGTAAGGTCAGTGTCCTGAGTCCTCTGGAGGAGGAGCAAAAGCTCCAACCTTCAGCAAGAGAAGTCCTGGGGTCAGGACTTTCTACTGGGGATTTCCATTTGTCATGTGTGATCTGGGCATCCCCCTTTGGCTGCACCAGAAATTATGACACCTATCTCTGACACCCTCAATAACCTGACAGGGACCAAGAGGCTGATCTTTAAACATTGGAAGTTCCCACAGATCTCACCCTTTAGTGGGAGGATGGGAGCACCCAACACAACATCCTACAGCTGACAGATCATACCCTGTATGACCTTCCCTCAGCAAAGCAGGTTTATTTTCATCTCCTTCACTTCAGCAGGGCATTTTAGGGGTGCAAAGGGAAACAGTGCATGGAGCATCGGCAAAGGTACCTATCTGAAGCATGGACAAGCTTCCACAAGGGGATGAGGGGAAATCAGCAACACTTAGGCCAAGAAAAGAATAAAAGTTATCCCAACTAAGGATATGACCTAAAACACATCAGTCACCCCCAGCAGAAGATATGCAGGGCCAGACAAAAACCTTACCATCAAACACAGGTCCTGGGTCAGCTTTGAGCCCCCTGGGAATGTTAAGGTGGCTGGAAAGTAATTTTAATGATTTTAATTTTATCCAACTGCTTCCATCCAGCTTCCCTCCCTTTCCCCAAAGTCCACCATCGCAGCTAATCCCAAGATTTCCTAAAGGTCTCAGCACGTACTTAGCTGACAGGACAAGTGGACAGTATTCCCCAGAGCTGCTCAGCTCTGCAGCAACAGGAATCAATAGAAACTCAGATACCTTCATCTGTCATGAAGAAGTTTTTGCTGAACACTTGGATGTCACCCCTGGCACTTGTGGGCCCGGGCTAGCTCCGTTGTTAGCAGCATCAGCAGAGCATACTGCCGACATTGCAATGAGCATCGGAGGGCTGCAAAGGAGAGTGTGTTAAGAAAAGCCTGAAGCCCTGGCCAGTAAAAGAAAGGGTATTTTGATAAGCCAAAATCCACCCAGCAAGATGAGCAGAAACCCCAAAGAACAGCCAAAAGTGAAGGTTGTCCCTCTCATGGGACACCACTGGCCAAACCTCATTTTAAAAGGCTTTTCTATTTTTCCTCCTGGGCCCAGCACTGATGTGTTCCACTCCTGGGAAGCAGGAGAGATTTATGCCGGTTAGTCAAGCCACTGCACCACGATACTAAATAAAAATGGATATTAAAGCAAATGCGATGAGTCACCCATCCCAATCTTTAACAGTTGTCAGCCCTGGCCGTGTAACAAGCTGTTGACATACCACTGGGAAATGAATGTTAGCAAGAACAGCCTCTCGTCTCTGCCTCAAGCACCCTTGACCTTGCTTTGAGATCTCAGAAGCGGCCTGCGAGACATATGAAGCCAATTACCTTCGCCTAAGATTGCCCTTCAAGGGCCTCATTCCACCGTAGGCCCCCCACCTTCTGCCGAGCTTCCAAGTCATTCAAAAAACTGGGGTGCAACCAAAGGCTGCGTGAGACGACCGGCGTTAGGCATCACCTGGCAGCAGCAATGCAGCTTATTGATCGCTGTTGTTAATCATTAACCCTTTGGCTGCTCTGGGGGAAGCCAGCAAAGCTGGGGCACAGGTTCTGCTGGGAGTGAGGACACCACATGCAAGAGGACTTTGGCTGAGCATCATCTCAGCTGGCATGGGACATGGTGGATGGAGATGGCACAAGGCTTTTCCGCACCGGGTTAAAACAGACCCSATGGATTGCTCCTACAAGAAGAGGAAGGACAGAAAGAAGGGGCAGAGAGGAGACAGAGCTTGGGAGAACCACTAAACGCCACTGCTGCAGAGAGGAGCAGGAAGGGAAATGGAGAAGAGCAGCTCCTATTTCAACCCAGCAGCCCCAAGCCAGCCCCCAGCAGCAGTAGCCACCATGGCTTCACAGCAGACTGGGAAAAAAGGACTGCCCTATTTTGTTGGCTTCCCCTAAAAAGCGTTTCCTCTGCCTGCTCCCAGAACAGCCCCGGCTGTACCAGTCTGCACCAGCTTTTCTCATCCAGAAAACCAGTGTTGGTCATTGCAAGTGCTGCCTCAAGCCAGGGCTGAAAACTATCATTATGTTTGGGCAAGGAACCAGGGCTTGAGCACCCTCAGCCAGGCTGTAGAAGAAACTGGCTGAATATAAAGAGTTTTGTCCAACTCCGAAGAGTTTTGCAAGGTCGATGCAATGTGTCCAAAGCTTCATGTGCAGCTCAACACAGTGGCTGTGTCTCTGTCAGAGAGGGTTGGGCAGAAGCATCTCAGACCCCTGAAGGTGCAGGTCCATTAGCAGGGAGGAAGGTCCATTAGTATTCGGGAGCCTCCAGCTCTCTTTGTCTCAGCTATGCTCAGGTCTGTACGTTACATTCCTGCTTCTGCCCCTCTCCAAACCTTTCCTATTATTTGCAAATTTGCCAGGAGAATAAATTTAGCACTGAGCTGTCCAGGAACATCCAGGGTCTTTCTGGGGTTTGCCCCTGGGCAATTCACCCTGTCCCCCGACACGTCGCCTRAGCAATGTTCTGTTGCACCAGAGCTGGCACTGGAGCTCAGAGGCCAGGCAGGGGTCAAGCCCAGCTCCAAACTCCTCGGCTCCCACTGTGTGCCACGGCCGAGCAAGGGACAGCTGCTTGTCACCCATGAGCAACAAGTGACATCAGCAGGACATCATTAACCCCAAGTGCCCTGCATGCCACCACCCACAGCGATGTGCCTGGCGTATTGCAGGCACCACTTCCATCCTAAAAAAGCAAAAAGAGAGAAAGAAAGATAGAAAAGAAGAAAGAAAAGAAAGAAAAGGGGGTGGGGGTAAGAAAAAAAAAAAAAGGCAAAAAAGTCTTTAGTGTGAACTGACAGTGACCTGTCAGAAATATGTTGCATTCAAACTTTCCCATAGAGCACTAAAAATTTGTTCCTTATTAAAGAGGGGGGGTGGCGTATCCAGTTCAAAGGAGAAGCTGGAGCAGAGAAGAATTCTGTGGCTACTACTGTGGTGTATTTTTTTCCATTTGCTTTACCCTGCTTCCCCCCCTTCCCCACTCCCTTCCTTTCCAACCCCAATTCCTGTACGGTCGCTCTGGATCTRACAATTCCTATCCAGTGCAAAAAATAAAAAAGAGAGAAGTTGGGGAGGAGGGAGGGAAATCTCCAATTTGTGGGAACTGCTGGTGTTTAAGTGGGAATGCAGAAAGGGTTTTGGACTTTCCCATGCTTTTAGCTCGAAACACTATTTTTACAGTGCCATAGGAGAAAGGGGGGTGAGAGATTAAAGCAGCATAAAAGCAGTAACTAAACTTTAAATGTCAGTGGCTCACATGTTTCRGGAGCATGGCTGTTATTATTATTTACTATTTAAATCCTATTTATTCCTCAGGGYATCTACAGTAGCCTGAATGCCATGATATAAACCCAGGACACAAAGCAACCCCTGACCCTTAGAAGGCATTTTGTGACATTTTCTATGTTTTCTTGTGCATTTTGCCTCAACAAGGTGTAAAACGTAGTGGAGGAATGAAGAACGCTTGAGATCACCCTGCCATTCACTGCAGCAAGTGTCCTGGACACTGGTCATCTGAGCTGGGCATTACGAGGCATCCGGAGTCCTGGAAATTTCCTGAAGCGTTTAGAAAGCACCTGGTATGTAACGGGGCTTGCCATAAATGCTAAGAGGGATAGGGTTGTTAATAACAACACTATGAAGCATGTATTTTGACTTTAGAAGACACTTAACATGCACTGATAGTGTATCACGTTCTCATGCAGAGCCCAAAGACAAACACATTGCTTGAATCTTACTCTAGGAAAACAGGACAGGCAGGGCTTTCCTGCACTACTGGGGCCAGAGTCCCTCYACAAATCCATGATCAGGATTAGACCAAAGGTCCATCTAACCCCATACCATGTCTGCAGGTGTGGCCAGCAGCAGATGCTTAAGGAAGACAAAAGACCAGCAAAGTCTTTTGTAGTCAAATGTAGCTACATTTCCCCAGAATAGTCTCCCATCCTCCAGTCCTCTGCTTGTATAACTACCACAGCCAGTCACATCCTTGAAYTGATCAAGGTCCATTTTTATCGTTCCTTACCCACACCCCTCTTACTAGAAGGAGCTTTGTGAACCTCACAGCTCACCTACCTCTAAAATGTCTTTATGGCCACTTTGTGCCTGACCCAAGCCTCCAAACTGACTTTGGGCACTGCAAGAAGACTGCAAAGACACCATAAATGGCAACAAAAGGTGGGAGAAAGAGGGGTGTCATCTGGGACACAGTTTTCCCTTTGCTCCCAGGAAARAAGACAGACAACTTTCATTTTCTGGCCAACAGTCACTGGCTGGAGTAGCTGGATAACAAGATCAGTGCTTCATCCTCTCTCTAGCCTTCTCTCTGCACGGACATTACCCTCCTCCATCCCAAAGGGGGGCCGGACTCAGACAAGTACCTTATCATCACATTCAACTTCAAACACAGGAGGATGCAATAACCTTGCCTGCAAGTAATAAACAGGTAGGTCAGTATGGTTAGATGTGTCTGTGCAAGAAAGAGGCAGTTTCCTAGCATGAGCTAAAGAAAAAAAAAAAMCAAACAGATTTTTACTCATTAGCACTCCTTGCTCTTTCAAGATTAGCAAGGAGTCCCCCAGGAGCTCAAATACTTCTGATCCACTTCCGTGGGTGGGAGGTGAACAACATAGGCTTGGATACAGCACATGAAATTGGGTCCCCATCTGGGTGAGCACCAAGGCTTTTTTCTTTTGGCAGCATCATCTACCACAGGGACCTGATGTTGTCACACCTACTTCTGGTTCAGTTATGTCCTCAGTAGAAAGGGGATTTCAGGTGTTTCCCACTGTCAAATAGCTAATTTTCATCCAAGCTTTCCTCTTTTTTAATCATGCTCACTCAGCATTTCACAAGGRCTAAGTTTCCACTAACTGGTCTTTACCCAGGAGCCAACTCCTTGGAGGCATGAGGAGATCAAAATAGAGACGGGATGTGCTACACGAGGCGTAAGACACGCACAAAGGAGAAATGCCTTGCTGAGTCAGGGCCTATGCAGCCTGCAAAATGAAATAGGAAAAAAAAAAGCTGATTTTTTTAGTAAAGTGTTTGTTTTCCTATTTTTAAAAGAGGCTGTTGTTTTCCTGTTTTTAAAATAGGCTGGAGGAGCAGAATTAGAGGTTGTGTTCTAAATCTGAAAAGGAATTTTCTGATGGGTTGACCTACAGTAATCCGCAGTTTTGGTACAAAGCACTTTCAGCTACAGTAACCTCGCTATGATTTAAAGCCATTCACTACTTGGTATTTGAATGAAAGAAGCGCAGGATTGCTGCAGAAAAATACAATTTAGCCGTTAAGCTACATCAGGGATGGTCAATGCTTCAAGGCTCTGTCCACTCACGGTGGTGCGCGGGAAGGGTGATCGTGCTCTAAAATCATCACCTGCTATTTCAAGCAATGTGGCTTCAGGCACAGCCTTGTCTCTGGACAAGATCTGAAGCACCCTATAACTTGTAGCATTACAAAAGTGCTTCAGCTGGGACTGAGCTCCTGAGAAAGCCTGACCCAACAGAGGAAGCTGAGTACACTTTCCTCTCTAGCCTAATATTTCTGTTCCTTATCATTAAAATGAGAAAAAAAAAAAAAAAAATTCCTTCCCTTCCTCCTCCTGACTTGTCTATTTTGATGGCACAGTCATTTTTTCCTCCCAATGTCATTAAATCTTCCGTCATCTGGGGCACTCTCTTGTCTRAGGCGGCAGACAATGCTCTACTACAAATAACAGACGCCGACACTATAATGAATTTCAATCATGGCAGAGGATCTTGGATGTGAATAAGCAGTCTGGGGCTTAGTTTTATGCCACAGGCAAAGGCAATAGCTTCATCACCACAGCATCTCCTTGTAACCCGATGGCACCTTGGGCTCTAATTAAGACTGAGACATTACTGCTATCCTGGGAGGAATCCAGAGATTCAAACGAGCCCTGACCCCTGCTCCAGTGAGCACTGGTTAAACCACCACTTCCAGTTGCTTTTCTTTTCATTGGAAAGAACATGAAGAGTTTGAGGGACTCTGTAAAGCAGCAAACCAGGCTCCACAGAGTGATAATCACCCATAACTCCTTGATGTTTAATTTACCCTACACGGAGACAAAAGATTTGCAGTGGCCCAGGACCATTTGCATATGCTGCCAGCCTGTTCTTCCTAAGCTAGTTCTTCGTACTTTTTAAAGAAAGATTGGAGAATGTTTTTTTTCTGGCCTGCATTAACAAACACATATTAATACCCAAAGAAAACAAGGTTTGGGTATTGGCTTGGCTCAGGACGGATGGCAAACAGAAAGCAACTTCCTTTCCTCTGTGTTTAGACAGAAAAAGGGTCCTAAGGGAAATGGAAGAGGTACTCTGGGCTTTTTCTCTCTCATGACATGACCTTGGCATGGACAGGCTGTGGCACTCGATAGCAAGCTCTTTCGGTGCRTTTATCACTGCGTTTCCTTGGGCCAACCCTTCCTCCTTGAGTCCTTCCAACACCGCCACAGTAGATTACAATAAAATGAATGAAAATAACACAGCAGGAGGTCGCTTCTCGGCTGTTCCCAGTGCCTGGATTCAATGGAATAGTGGAATGAAATTGGCAGCTCTTCTCCAGCCAGGTCTCAGGGGTAGCACCAAAACCCTGTTTCCACCCCATGACAGAGAAGATGGCTGTAGGGATTTTCTCGTAAACAAGGTTTTCTCTGTCAACCTCCTCCTTGGGCTGAGGTCACTGGGGACTTGATTTGTTCCTGGGCACCTCAGCAGCACTGGAATGCTTCAAGCTGGAGAGAAGTCAAAGTGGGACAACATGGATGATTAAGTGGCTGGAAGGATTGACTTATGAGGAAAAAAAACTGAAGGAGCTAAATATGTGTAGTTTGGCTGGAGGACAGCAAAGGAGGACAACTGTCTGCTGACTAGCTGACAGGCATAAATGTCGGGGAGGGGGAGGAATTGTTTAGGTTAGCCCAACTGGGGAATAACCAGGAATCACAAGATGGGATTAAGAAATGGAAAATGAACTCCGAGTATCAGGGGAAACATTCTTAGCAGTGAAATCTAACCGACTGGATTGTGGAACATCCTCCCCGGGGACTGTGGTGGAAACCCTGCTCTTTAAGACATTTAAAAATGGACTAAAGCACGGTCTGTTGGGAAGAATCTTTTGACTAGAGATGGACTAGATCCGGGCAGGGTGTTCCCTGCAAGAAGCACATCATGTGATGCTGAGCACGCGTGCACCATGAGAAGGTGCTCAGAGAGCACAGGCAGGCCCTTTGCCCAAATCTGAGAAAATCCAGGCATGGACTCGGCATTAAGGTTTGCTCTTCATGGCTGGGAGTAGYCCCACTGTGAGGGTCTCCAAGAAGAGTTGCTCACATTCTTCCTTCTCTCCCAGGCACTTGAAAATGAGGGGAAGTCAAGATATGAGGGTGGGCACCTTGTCTGGGGAACACTGTTAGGAGTTTACACTAACAGGACTTCTATATGCTGTGTCCAGAGTTTGGGCACACACCTCTTCCAGATTCCTGACAAACTGTGGAAATAGCACCATAGATCTGCATTGTCAGGGAGGCTCTAACATCTGTGATACACAGCGGATTACCACACATCTTGGACTGGCCTAAGCTTCAAACTGGCCATAAAAGTTATTTATGACCTAAAAATCCATGCCAAGGGCCTGTTACATCTCTAATCTCATGAAAACAAAACAAAACAAAACAAAACAAACAAACCAACCAACAACCAAACCCTCCAAAAAGCCAAACCAAACCAACCAAACAAACAAACAAAAAAATTAAACACCAAAAAAGAGAACTCCACAGAGAAGGAGCTGGAGTAAAAATGAAACACACCAACATGATGCTAAACAACAGCAACAATCTTAATCTTTCCTTATTAACCTGGAATAACCTCAGCTGCTCCAAAGGCTTAAACAGCCTGGAATGTGGAGGACAGCACAGAGACAGGGGAACATAGAGCTAATGGGGACTGGTGCACTCAGCATGGGGTACCTTGAGAAGGTAACAAGTAGGATCCAAGAAGTAGATAGCTATGTTACAGCAGCATTGTGCCTGAGTTCATAAACTTTTCCTTTYGCGTCACACTGATGTGAGTCGAGCACAGTTTGGTCCATTTTTGCTTGAGGATCTCTGTATGATCCCTCCTGGTGAGACCAATCCAGACTGGAGCTCATGGCTCTCTTCTTCCTGCCAACAGAGAAAGGGAGAAAAGGTTGAGAGCACATGAGGTGAAGAGCAGTGGTTTCACACAGACATCTGAGGACATTTAGACATGTTTGTTATCTGCACAAATATTAATATGTAAATGTGGTGATAATTAAGGTACTGGCACCAACAATGCAGTGCGAYGCTTTTGTTGCCTCTTGGCAGCAGACATTTAGAGAACATCTTTGGCCTCAGTAGTAGCACTGGGTTTTGACAGATACAGACAGTGAATTTTAGAATCACAGAATCATGGAATAATCTAGGTTGGAAGAGATCTCCAGAGGTCTCTAGTCCATCCTCTTGCTCAAAGCTGCATCAGGTAGGAGATCAGACCAGGTTGCTCAGGGCTTTATTCAGTCTGATTTTGAAAACCTCCGAGGATGAACAAAAATATGGCATCCTCTCCCTATGCAGCAAGTACTCCAACCCCCAACCATCTTGGTGGCCTCCACTGAACTCACTCCAGTTTATGAATGTCTTTCCTGTACTGGGAGATCCCTGAAACTGGACACATTCTCTAGATGAAGTCTAACAAATGCTGAGTAAAGGAGTATTTTAGGCATTAGATGCAGAAACATCTCCAAACACCAGCTCCCTGCAATATATCCACCCAAAACGGAAAAGAATGATGATGGCAAGCATGGAGAGAAGGACTTTGCACTCACCAGGGACTGTATTTTYTCATCTCATACTTTCTTCTCCTTTACGTACGCAGACATACCTGTGGGTGTGCCTTCCAGTCATGGAGACTCCCAGGTGACCCATAGGTGTTTGTTCTCCTCTTTGGTCTACACCGGACAGTATCTGCCCTGCGTAGGATTCCTTCTACCTGACCATTTCTGATCATCTCTTTTGGGTTTTCAAACCAGAAGCTACATCGCATGTTCACATCTATGAGGGCACGCACCAGAGCAGCAAAATCAGGATCAGAATCCAAACAACTTCAAATATCCACAAAAAACAAAACTAGAAGAGATTTTGCCACGTTATCTAGTCCATTCTTTTTCTCCCTCATAGGATCAATTCTACCAAAAGATATTTGCTTAACATAACTAACCCTTGCAAACCCTCTCCTCCCGTGCAACCCAAATGTCTTGCTGATTTAGATGAAAATGTGTTGTCTGTTCTCCTGCAGTGGACTCAAGGAGCAGGTTCCTCTCTTYCTTTCCAACTGTGTAAAAGTACCCTTTTACATAGTTGCAGTCTCCCAGCAAATCTCTCCACAGTCCTCTCTCCTCTAGACTAAACAATCCCAACTCTTTCAGTCCTTCCTTGAAGGTCATGTTTTCTGGACCTCTGATCATTCTTGCTGCTCTCCCCTGGACCTTATCCAGTTGGCCTTCATCTATCTCGAAATGCCTTGTACCGGACACATGGGCTCCAGCTGAAGCCTTTTGGGACTTCTCAGATCAGAGATCTCAGTTCAGCCCATTAGAGAGGAAGACTTAAGTTACTAAGTCTGGATATGGTTCCGAATCCACGTTTCCTCCGTGCTTAGGATGGCTCTGCTGTTCCCACGAGGGACCGTGTCCGGAATGCAAATATCTAAAATGGTAAAATATTTGAGAGCCAGCCCAGAACACTGGAGAAAGATGGAGTAGAAATTCTTCCTGACTACAGGTCCTCAAAGCAAAGCACATCTGGTGACTTTCCAGCTCCGTGTTGTGGTGCAGGACTTGTTGGGGTGGAAAGAAGAGAATACTGCTGTACCTAAATATATCCCTCTTGTTCACAAATGTCTCAACATGTGTCCTTTTTGCTGCCTAGCACTGCAGCTGCAGAAGCCGATCCACATGCTAGATGGGAAAAGAAGTTAAAATAAAATCAATACAACTAAAAAGATGTTTCCACTTCCCTTAATCAATAACAAGAATTGTTCTTCTTAGAAAAGAAACTGATTCTCAAAAAGGAACCCATCTATTGAAGACAACAAAATTGCTCCAATTGGCACTAATTGATGATTAACCACATTACAGCAATCTAGTCTGTCCTCYGCGGAATCAATGAAATGCAAAAATGAACAAAGAGCTTAAAGGATGAAACATGAGATTTCTATAATCCTTTCAGCTTCACTCATTTGAAGTGCTTAACAGGAGAAGAATTACATTCACATGCAGACACACACAGTTTTTGCCTTGGCAGAGCATTGGCATTTCTTTTTAGTTGTATTTATTATTAGAGCAAAGTAAACAATTTGCTGCAAACAACAATTTGATTTGTTTTGCTTTTCTCTCTCCACTTACAAATTAGCAGGTCATGAAATGCACTCATTTGTTTTATTTGTAATTAATAGCTTCTAAATCCTTGGCTGGTTTCGGCACTTCATAGTTGCAGCTGTACATCTGTGCACTTCCAGCACTATTCTGGTCTCCCTGGAGTGATGCACACTGAAAATGGAGGAATCCAGGGATAACCAGGATTAAAAAGCAATTTTAGATGCATATATTTTCGCTGACAAAAGCCCCCACCCCACTTGCCACTCCTTGTGCCTGTTTTTCGTGAGCTGGTAAATGCCGCAGTAGCTGATACACCGTGTGACACGACTGTCGCCCCACTCCAGCAGGTCCTGGAAGCGGGGGCTGTAATCCTGGCACTCCTCACTGGGGCAAAGGCTGGGCTATCAAGGGTGATACTGGTCTGGCGAAGAGCTGGCTCGAGGCATCGCTACGTGATGCTGCACGGACAAGCATTTCTTCCTTTCTGACTGGGGGGAAATAGTCCTCCCCACCTCCTTTCCTTCCCCTTTGGCCACCTTCTGCTCATCTCTTCTGCTTCCATTTCTGGGGACTCGTTGGGTGCATGAAGCAATGGGTCCCCTCCTTATCCCAGCTGGGGCCTTCAAAGAGTGCTGTGACACTGTTAGTGCGTCGCTGCCTGGCAAGGGCTGTTAATGAGCCATCTCATTTACCCAAGCACAGATTAATCTCCCATTCCCGCACACCTGGAATGAGACCTCATGCAACTTTCTCTCAAATTTACCACTTGCTTCCAAGGCATTTTCTGGGGAAACACAAGACACTCATTTCCAGCTGGGATGATGCACAGAGCTCGAGGATGAAAGCCTGTGGCTAGTTGGCAAACAGGGAGTAGTCTAGCAGATGCTGCCCCATTAACATCTTAGCTAAAGCCTAACCATCTTTCTGGATAAAGAGAAGGGGCAGGGAGGGGATCTTGGACTTGGGTCTCGAGGATTCATCCTATGACTTACCTGAAACTCCCTAGACTATGAGTCATGAGAGTCCTGAAGGAGAACAATGCATTTCCCAACATTTGGAGAAAGGCATGGTAAGGCTGTGCCAATATTTTAACAGGAGAAGTGATTTCACTCAGGTAGCTATACACAGGCTAGCTCAAAATTAATCCTTGCTCCTTTTCTTCAGTCAATGGAGACAGGCAGGCACTTCCAAACAGCAATCATCCTACTGTAAGACAGATGTCTAACATAGATTAGATGATTCAGCTGCTGGAGGGCTGATCTCGCTCCGTTGACTGCAGAACGAACCTTGGCAGCTAGTTTGGATCAGACAGCAAACTGTTATTTGGTTMAAATTAGGCCAGGTGACACCACTCCACCTTACAAAATAATTACATTTGCAACAAATGTCAGTCAATGTTTTTCATGGGAAATAGGCCTGGTCTTAGTTTCTGACAAAATTATGAGTTCTGTTCATCAAAGAGTCTCTTACAGGCATAATACAAACTTTCATGTGGTGCATGACTTAACATTGCACAACCTTCTGTTTGAAAAGTTTTTGTTACACTATAGAAATAAAACATACATTCAATAGATTGGGACTGGCTAGCTTGCGGAAGCTGGGAGGTATTATTCAGTGAGAAAGTATCACCGACGGTTGTCAGGATCTAGTGCCTTGCCCAGAGGTAGTCAACATTGTCATCAACTTTCATGAAAGTAAATATATTACTTGCAGCTGATGTAAGCTGTTTAGGTCACAGAASCTGGCAAAGCAGTAAGTAATGAGGAGGGCAGGGCACTCAGCTCCATCAGGACTATCAACTTGCTGGCACGCTTCAGCTCAAATATATATTTTAGGTAGCAAAATGCAATCTTACATGCGGATGACAAGGAGCATCCACGATACACATAGAGCAGAGAACTGTGACCTGAAGGACAGTGATTTTTTGAGAAGGACTTGAATGTTAGAACGGGCAAGAAAGTCAACGTGATTTCCCTGAAAGGTGATGGTGAATAGGAGAAAGGAAGAGTTTCTAAGTCTGCAGAAACCACAGACAGGACAGATACTGAAATACTGTGTACAGTTTGCAATACATATTGTAGAAAAGATGTYTAAAAGCTGGATAGATCTAAGGAAAAAGCCACAGAAATTATCTGAGAGCAAGAGAAAATGCTGTGGTGGAAGACCTTGAAAGCTCAATCTAATTAAAAAAGGATTAAGATATTAAGAGTGGGATTCATCCCACCTCCATTTAGGAGTTTAAAAGGCAGGAGGCAGCCCAGGCTGGACATTTGGCTTCCTTAAGAATCAATGGTGAGTGAATGCATTTTCCAAAAGKCAGGTCATCTTTGGAGGAGACGAATCACTTTGTGGAAGAGCCAATTCTCTGAGGGGATCAGCTAACCATTTCTGACCTTAACTTCACAGAATTTATGACAAAAAMCAGCAGCTTTAGGACTATCTCAGCATATCCAAGTCCTTTGTAACAAACAATTACCCCAGTTCAACCTACCCTGTCTCCCGTCTCCAGCCAGAGGAGCACCAGACATCCCRCAAGAGTCCCTGAAACGTCCAGTCACCAGCACGTTGTGATACAGGTTGCAGAAAAGGATGTGTCTCCCTGGGGAAAAGGAGAGAGAGCTAGATAGGTAGGTAGATATTCATGTATATATATTAAATTAGGAAGTCCACGTCTATCTTGTGCCATCCTTACAGTATCTTTGGCCCTAACCCATCTGATTGCCCTYCCAGCCATCAGTGAGAAATACTCCTCCTTCACCCCAAGATGCTGTTGTTGCATCACCTCACCCATTCACCCRAAATCTTGCTCACCATGAGGTCAATAAGCAGCGGCAGCCCAAGTGTCACTTTGCAGGCTGRTTTCCAGTCCCCAGGCAGATGTCTACTAGATCTTTTCTGAAGGGATCTCAGCCCAACCCAGCTTAGCATTTYGGTTTCATTGACAAATTCAGCACATTTCTCCAAGAAAGTCCTCTGCARTGGTCTTCCAGCAGAGCTCTTAGCTGTATCTCACAGACAAGATTTCATCTTCCAAAGCAGAGCTCTGGGTCAGCAGTGCTTCTCACAACAGAGTCCTCAGTGAAGAAAAACAGATTATGTAAATTSACTTAATACATGATGAAATGGTCTTCCCTCTACAAGCCCCCCCAGGGGACCACCAGCTCCCACAAACACAAATTCTCTTTACTTGTAGTGACTCCCTGTCCCGGTTCCACCACGACACTCCCCAAGAGAAACAAAGACTTGTGAGTGGACAATCTGTGTAAATAAAACTCCCCATCAAAGTATAGACCTTTTTCACCACTGGAGGGGTAAGGAACTATTTTATTTTTCATCCTCTATCCTGCAGGCACTTCTGCATTATCTACATTGACCAGGAAGACCCTTCTCCCAGAAGGCTCCAAGTTCATCTGCCTTTGGGCAAAGCTGTCAGATAATGAGAGGCTCTGGTCTGTCTTGGCAAGGCTGGCTTTTAAGCGGTGATCTCCAATAATGGAGACCACATGATCCATCTCCAAGTCCAAACCACCACGCTTCAGAGTATCGTGGTTGACCTGAGTGAGAACCCAGGAAAATAAATAGAGCGCTGTGAAAGCTCTGCCATGGGAACGCTTTATAGCAAGCACGTATGCACACGTACCCTTGATGGAACAAGGGACCCACATTTCAGGAGAAACAGGAAGGGCTCTGGAGCCGAACCGATAACTTGGCTTCTCTCTTTTTTTTCTTTTTTTTCTGCCAAGCTGAGACAACTCAGTGCTTTTCAGTCTGGAGCAAAGAGGGGAGGGAGAGTAGGAGGTGCTCTTACCCACCRTGTGGTATCAATAGGTTGGTGGTAAAAAGCATCTTGCTGCCAAGGAACACCAGAAATAATAGTGTCAAACATGTCTTTGTGAGCAATTACGGTAAATATAAATACACACACACATTTACTAAAGATGAGAAACATTAAAATATATATATATATATTGGCCTCCTGCTTCTCATCCACTCTTCCCTAGGCCAGGATTAGAAACAGATTGAAGTAGCCTGAGAAAAAACATTCACGTGTCCTAATTCTCTCATTAAACAGTAGGTGGTTCATCTTGCCATGTGTTTGATATCACAGGGTTTGCTTCTCCCCATCTCTTTTGATGTGTCATCATTCCTCGCCCATCGCAAGAGAATTTCCCAGCGAACTTCACGCCTGCACGGTCCTTCCCCCTCCCTGCCCGCCCTGGTTGGCCTTGCTAGAGTAGCACAGGGCCTCCTTATGCAAAGTTTGCTATGTGCACGCACAAAACTGCAGGAAAAGACRTGTSTCTKGTCCTGCTCATAAAATAGGTGCAGRCTATGGGACCACTTAAGCAAATGAAGGTGAGGCAGCTCCAACTGAAAAGGCAGGAAAATTTGCCGAGCCTGTTGCAGAAAGAGGCGTGGGGAATCAATAAGYGTTTTGCTCATCTGTACGAGGTAACACCAGAATTGTATTAGTATAACTTGCAATTAAGGATAATTTTTAACTGGGGAAAGAGTTGAAAACAGTCTTTCCACTCTACCTTTCCCCAAGAATGTCATTACTCAAAGAAATTTATTTCTGCTTTCAGTTTTTCACCAAGGTCCGAATAAAGCTCCAAAGTGCAGAAGGAGAATAAAAGAAAATCGGCACGAGCTTAGCAATCACAAACCACGACGACAAAATACAAAACACCACTCCATCGATAAAAACATTTTTTTGCACATCTCTGCCAATGTTTTCAACAAAACCAAACAAACAGATGATTTCTGGTGCACAGAGAGAAAAACGACCTTTCTAATTCCTGCATGCAAAACCTTGTCCTCCTTCTGACCAGCTCAAACCACAATATTTTACAGGCATCCCACAGAGCTTTACGTAGCACATAGACTGCCCTGTGCTAACCTCATCCCTCCCACCGGCATATTCCAGTGTAAATCCTCTCATGTGTGCGTTCAGAGGAGCAAAGTCATGTCTTGTGGGGACCAGTGYGAGGGAAACCAGTAGCTTCTAAGCAGCCAGTGCTCCTCCTCCCACTCTGGTGGGCAGGAAGCGGCTGGAGCTGCGGCTCTGCTCCCCACAAAGCACCRGCTGAGCCAGCACAGGCAAGGAAATCACGTACGTCAAGGAATCAAGCAGAGATGACTTCTCTCCTGGACCTAGACCAGGGTCAAGTCCCTGATTTAAGGCCACAGATGGCTGTTTGCTTTGCTYCCTGATAGCTCGAAGCTGCTTGGGGCAGAAACCAACCTTCTCGCCCATGGTGGTTAGCACACTTGTGACCACCGAGCCAGTGAGACTTGTCCAGATCACCTCTGGAGGGGCAAGCAGCAAACGGGGCAAGCTCTGCACCCTACATGCCCTCACTGAAATCCAAAAAACATGCCAGCCCCCGCAAAAAACATCCTTTTGCAAACATAAAGCATGGCACTCAAAACCCACTAGCTGGTTAGAAAAAAAAAGGTAAGGCAGTGTCTTCTGCTTTCAAGTCCCTCTCCCAAGCTAATCACAGTGGAACAGTCGGAGGAGCTGGATATTTCCAGAGGGTGATTAGCCCACTGATTAGGCTGTCCTCTTCCCAGCCATCCCTTGGTTACATGCTTGCCCCAATGTGCTGCCCTCCCACCACATGTGCTGAGGACATCGGCCAGCCCCGCACGCTCTGCAGAGCTAACCTGGCACACGAGGGGAAGCAGAATCCCCACGGAGCTCCTTTGAGAGCAACTGAGACCATTTCGTGTGATACGATTCATTTGAATGAATGGCTCCTCTTCCAGTCCTGGCCAAGACTGTGGTTTTCCAGTGAGCAGGGAGGAGGGGACACATACCTTCAGAATTGTCTCTGTGGATGGGAATTCATCATGGTTTATTTTCTCAAGGCTCATGGCTTGTCACAAATCCTTTTAAAGTCATGAGGCCTTGGAGGAGGGGGAGAAAAGASAGTATTTTGGTGTTATTTTTGTTCAGATAGGAACGGTTAGTAAGTCATTCCGATCCTGTTAAGTGAGCAGTTATAAAGCCAGAGCCCCTTGGACTTTTTCACTTGGTGAGGTTTGGAAGAAGCGGAGGGCATTAGTAAAGGGTGTCCCCCTGCTCCAGATCTCCCCCCCAAGCCCACTGCTCCGACTCCTGCCCACGTACCCTCATGCAGCCTGCAGCATTTTGGAAAATCTGAGTGAATCTGCTCTTTTTTTAGCCTGCGTGAACCTTTCTTTCTCTCTTTGACACTGGGCAAGGTGCTACAGCATCCCGTGCCCTTCACATTGCCTCTCGCACCCAAGAGAAGTCCCAGAGACGGGAGTCCCCCATTGCAGTCCTGAGGAGTAGCGTTTTGCTCTTATTTTCAGTGTGCTGGCCTGGCTGCACAAACAGCAAAGCAGAGGGAACTCGGAGCTGTGTGCTATCGCTCAGGACCTCCAGCTCCAAGCACGCAACGTGATGGTAGAAAGTTTGCAATATTTCCTGCTCTAGGGGATGGAAAGATGCTGGGAGAGGAATTAAAGCTCTGCCTCCCAGGAGGGCAAATGCAATAAGCAGCGTAACATATCCCCTCGGCTGGGAATCCTCTCRCCTCCCTCCAACCGTCTTGGAGAGAGGTGTTAGTCCGACCCGCTCAGCCGGCCGGTCCCGACAGCCAGCGGAGGGGGAGCATCACCTCCCGAGGTGTGACACGCGCCAGGGGTGTATAAAACCGGGCAGGGGGAGAGGGTCTGATCTGGCTTTAAACATTCACCTTGCAGCCACCAGCCACAGTGTCAAATCTTACACACCTTCCTCATGTCAAGCCTCAGGGACACTTGCCCTGCGAAAGGGCCTCCTTGTACGAGGACTGATCCAGGCTCTGGCTGCTCCATTAGCTGGTGTCCCGTGATGTACAATATACCACCGACTCTTCATGTAATATTACTCAGCATTATGGTTCCTGAGAGAATAGGCTTCCATAACCACACTAATAAATCGTGACTCAGTTGAAGACCATCTCCCCCCGGGTGTATCCTGTAGCTGATTGAGCTTGGTAGAGCAGCATCCATTGACCTTGCGGACCCTGAAACAGCCTGACAGAGACTTAATGTAGCAGCTCTCAGACCTCAGCAAGCAAGGGCTGGGACATCTTTCTCCTGATCCACAGCAGCATCTGTCTACTGGTGAGCGCTCAGCAGCTGGAGCTGGTGACTCTCCAAATATTCACCTGCATAAATGCTTCTCCACGGCCAACACGGCATGACTTTGTAGCTCTGCCTTTCTCCTCCTGCTGTAAATCAAGGGTATGAAAAACTCAAGTTTTGTCAGAGGGATGCAGTATGTATGCAGCCAGAAAAGAAGACAACCRTTTGACCCTCTTGAGCTTGCAAAACTGGTCTAGTGTAAGATGTCTGCTGAGATTCTGGGGGGCTTTCTATAGAGCAGAAACAGTGGAGAAGAAAGGAAATCTGAAAGGGRAAAAAAAAAAGAAAGAAAAAACACAAGCCAGAATTTCCAGCCTCAGAACTGTTTTTTTTTTTTCCATCTTTCTTTAAGGTTTATGCATAAGAGTAAATAGGAGAGTCTTTTTACAGTACATCCTCACAGGCTGTCCGTACCGTACAAAGCTGATGTAAATTGGAGGAACATGTGGCAACAAAGGGGAAAAACAGGGCATATTACCATGATCATAGGAGCGTGAAGAACTGCACATATTCAAACAGTCTGACCTCCTACAAAAGCCAGGCAAGAAAATCTCACCCAGATATTCCTGCTTCAACCGTAACTTTCAGATGATTTACAGCATATGCTTAACAAAGTCTCCCAAACCTGTTTTAAAGACCTGAAGCACCTATGGACCCACCATGAGGCTTATTGCCTCGACGATTCAACAGACAACAGCTCCCCAAGGGAAAACACAGAAGACACGACTCATAGAAGCTCTAATGGATGTACCGGCAAGAAAGCTGAATGAGAGGTAGAGGTCCTGGCCTCTCTTTTCCATTTCTTTTTTTCAAAGCTGTGGCACTCAGCCTGAGGCAAAACTCTCTGAACTCAACAGGAGTCTTTCCACGGTCAACGGTAGATCCATTCATCCCACCTCCTGTCACCTACCATCCAGAGCTCACTCTAATTCTCCGTGCCAGCACTTCCCATCGTGCTGGGAAAGCTCCTTGCAGCCCCACTTAGCTCCTGAAGGTTGATTCCCGTTTTTAACAGGCCAAAACCGCAGGATGCCAACTAATTGCTTCGTGAATGACCCCAGTGTTAGGGGCTCCGCCGCCATGGCTGGGAGGCCCTTCCACACGTTTGTGGTGCCTCGCACTTCCTGACATCTGGTTCCAATCGGCGCTCCCTTTAGCTGCTGCCAGAGCTCAAATGACCTCTTACCTGTGCTAAGGTACCCGTAAGCCACGGGGCAGGCATTGCCCGCAGGATTCTCACCGCATCTGCTCCCTCCTCTGCCTCTCATGCCAAGCCCATACTTCATCCCAGATCCACCGTTTCAGATCCAGCGTTTCAGCCACCGTGAGATCCTTTCTTGTGCTGTCCCTCCTTTCTGCAGCCTTTATCCTCTCTTTTACAGGAGGAGGTTTTATTAATTTTGGGGGTCCTTATTTGCTTCCCCATCTGTGGCTTCTCACTATGGTACCTACGTGCTCAGCTTCACAGGACCTTCATGAGTTCGAGCAGGGCTCTAACACCCCTCATGCCATTCACAGCACCAGCCTCGGGCATCAGCTTGGACGTTGCAAAGCCWCAAATGTAACTGCAAGACTGTTCAGGGAATGGGTGACTTAAAACATAGCCACCAGCTGAAAACAGGCACTTGCGGACCTGGAAAGTGTGGAGGTGCAGGTTTCCTCAACCACCAGCTTGGAGGCTCAAATACAACCACATGTGCCCAAGTATGCCAGCTGCCCCTTGCCCCAAACCAAGGGCAGCATACACAGGAACACAAGGCAGAGAACCAAACTACACCTCCTAGCCCTCTAACCGTAAGAATGTCCTTTCCCCTGTTTTTTTGTCGCCTTGACCAAATATGCAACAGCGTCCGGCTGCTTCCCTCATCCCATTAACTCCATTTTTTAAGCCATGGTCTAAAACCCAGATATTCTCTGCTGTTCTTGGGCTCTGAACGAATAACAAACCAATTCACCATCCTGCTTCTCCTTCTTCTGACCCATCTGCTCCTCCTGTTTAGCCTCTTTGCCGTGAAGCTGAGGCAGACTGCAGTCCTGCCATTATCTCCCACATTGCCCATGCAAACTACTACAGAGCAGGGTCCACGTCCCGCTGAGTAGAGTTTTGATACTCAGCCACAAAAAAAAGCACGACACTTATGAAAATCTGGTGCATGCAACCCCAGTAACAAATGCTGAACTCCACGTCCTGGAAGGTGGAGCCTTCCAAGCCTACAAGGCGGGACCTTCTCATCCTGCTGGAGASCAAAACTGCTTTCAGCTCCTAGGTACTGTGCAAGATTATGTTCTCATTATAAAGGGCTGTGGGGTCTGGTGGTCAGAGTAAGGTACCATCAATCAGGGCTCCCGAGCTCCATTTGCAACCACAAATTAACCCACTATCRTATTACTCAGCTGCTGTATACTTTTGCAATGGTTATGGAGTGTCAGGCTGAGTACAGGCTCTGGGAAACAGGGCTGGAGCTGGGCTTGCTCCCGGAAAGCTTCAGCAGTGATCCTGTCTTGCACTTTTCCTTTAACTTGGATTTTCTGTGAACAGGAAAGTGCTTTTACCACCTCATTCGCACCTCTGCCACTGACTGTCTGGGTAGCCTTGGCAAAATCACATAGCCTAGCTCAATTTTTCCATCTGGACRCTTAGGATAATTGCAAAGCCCGTTTTCCTAACAAGGTGTTTCAAAATTCCCAGGTAAAAGGCACTGTGGAATTGCAAAACTGCGTGATTTTTGTGTGTTTTGAGATTAATTAGATGCCAAATATAAATCCTGCCCAGAAACTGAAAAATGAAGTGTTGCAGAACCGGGGTGGTTTCAAGTTCTTCCTCCTTTTTTTACGTTTTGATTTCCTCAGTGCATGCAGAACCCAATCTGCCCAAGGAGTTTTGTTTGGGGCTCCTCTGGATCCCATCAGATCACAGCTTCTGGAGCCAGCGCTAATAAATATCCTGGTGCTGCAGGTCCAGGTTCCTGACGCTGCTTCAGGTCAGAGACAGACTCACAGACATCCTCATCCCAGCCTGGGTCGGGAGCAGATTGAAGGCTAGATATTCCGGATCAGCCCAATTTCCAGCTCTGGATCCTGGGTCAGAAGAGACCGTAGAGGGAACGTGAGGRTGGTTCCTGCAGGCCTGCGGCATGGGAGCAGGAGGCAGCTCCTGCAAACAGGCTGCAACCTTGATTTACCCGGCGGAGGAAGGGCAGAGGGGAGGAAAGAGAAAGCTTCGGGTCCAGCCGTAGTACAGCCGTCCAGCCTGCGCATGCAAAAGCAGCTTCCCAAAGCAACCCTCYGAATTGCCTGCAGCTTTAGAAAGAAAACAGCGACAATTATAGTGACAACTGTGTTCCTCCGTGAGCTCTGCCCGTCGGAGGGCATCTCTGCAGCTGGGTCGATACACCCAAGTGCYGCATCCCTCCACGCTCACCCACCGCGCACGTTGCCCCCCCCCCCCGGGAGCCCCTGCCGAGCACCTCTGCGCGGCCACTGGCATGCGAGGCTCCTGGGGCTGACTCACATTTCTCCATCCTACGCACTCGCTCCTCCGGCAGCGGCTGCAGCCAAAGCCACCGGAGAGCTGCCTGGCTGGGCACCGCGCCGGGGGAGGCTGCGGGTGCCCTTTCGGCACAGCTGGCTCCGGCCGCCCCGAGCGAGCGCGGCAGCTCCGCCGGTGCCCAGCAGCCCTCGGACTCCGGCTGCATTTGCAACGGAGCATGGTTATTTTGGGGTACTGGGAAGGGGAAAAGTGCGGCGAGCCAGGCCGAGGGTGTTTCTCGGCTGTTGCGGGATGGGCTGCGTCTGCTCGGCGGAGCCACGGACAAGGGGCGGTTGCCTGCAGAGGGCAGCAAGGGAGCACAGCCAAGTGCTGTGTCGGAGTCCGATGTCCGGCACCGGAGYCCGATGTCCGGCACCGGAGCCCAGCTCCAACAGCTCTTGGATGGGTGCGATCAGGATGAGGGTGCACGTACCCCCTGTCCCGCTCAGCAGCCCCCCAAAGAGCCACGCACGCTCAACAGACACGTGCGCACACCCTGCGGGACGTGCACAAGCATGTTCGTGCTCACGTGCTCCCGAGCACACGCCGGCACGTGCACACACGTGTTCTCCACAGCACCCTCGGCTACTAACACGCACCCTCAGCCACATGTGCAATCACGCTGGGCAGCCCCTGGTCCCTTGCACTCAGATTTGCACCAGTGCCAAAAAGCATCACACAGAGAAAGATCATAAAAATACCACCCTCCATCACGTCGGTACCTGGGAAGRCCTCACCCCAAAACACCGAGCGTGGCAGGTACAAGAGTTGCCTGTATACCCCAGCCAACCTGGCCTGTGTGCGTGCGCGGTGTGCCAGGACACGGCTCCCACCGCCCCCGGCACGGCTACGCCGCTGCCCAGCAGACCCGCGTGCAAACGCACAACCAGCAAAGGGAAGTTCATGCAACCACGGGCTGAAGCACGAAACGAGCTCACAGCTCTCAGCAGCAGCACCACGGTCTGTCCTCTCCCATCCACCTGGGCCATAGAGAGRGGATGGGGCTACATCTTGAGCCAGGATCAGGCTCCTCTCCCTGCAGACCCCCACCCGCCTCATCACCCCTAAGCACCAGCCGCCACGACACACCAGCCTGGCACAAGCACTCCCGAAGACAGTTTAACAGAATGGAATTCCCTTTGAGCCGCTGCCTCGGGGTACAGAGGACATGACGCCTGCTGCTGGGTGCAGTTATCCCCTCCAGACCCCGGGTACTGCTCAGTGCCACCGCACTGAGCTGCTGCTCAACCCCTGCCAAACAGCTTTCTGGGAAGAAGAGGGCAGGGGCCACCCATTCGAGGAGGCTGACCTGGCCATTCACCACGACGCCCGGAGTGATCACAGCCTGCGTAACCACACACCAAAGTTGCCGGCTGTCGTGGTTTAAGCCCAGCC
>JASVER010000015.1:745202-776395 GCA_030449065.1 Oceanodroma leucorhoa
TCAGCCGGCCGTCGACCAGCACCCCCAGGTCCTTTTCCGCCGGGATCCCGACCTCGGTGCAGGAGCACCCCCAGGGATGCCAGCCCACTGGCTGCATTGTCTCCCTTTCCACCTACCTGCAGGACCCATCAGGAATCACCAGCATCTCCCATATCTGAGACGACCGCACACGGGGCGAGTATCAGGGAAGGAAGATCCCACCTTGGAGCCAAGAGCTATATTGGGTGTCAGCTTGTCAGGGCTTGTGTCTTCAGCTGCRAGGGGGTAAACACGGCCCTACGTGCCTGACCACAGCCCCAGGTAGAGAAGCAGGTGGCCAGAGAGGAGGAAAGAGCCTGAACGGGGCTGCTGTGCTGCACAAGACCATGAGCACWGAGCTAACAAACAGCTTCCCAAGGATGCCAGCAGTGCCCGAGCACCTCCGTGGCACCGAAGCGTGGCGAGGTTTTATCAGCGCTGGCTCCCAGCATCACACAGGGGTGAGTGGGCCCACARCCATCTAGGTCTGCGGTGAAGAATTTGCACGCACATCTTGCTGACTAGGTAACGTGCAAAGCGCTGCTCTAGGAAGACCTGCAGGCATCTTGCTTCTGCCAGCAAGAGGGGTATTGGGTCATCTGTCCTCTTCCTGCATCTATGTGGATGGAGCAGGAGCATCCCCAAGGGCGCCTTTGGGAGCCACGCCGCTGCCTGCCTGGCGCTGACTTCCCCCGTGCAGCTCCCTCCTGGGTGCTGGAGCACCCCTGAAAGTCCTCACCCAAAACTTCAGCCATGCAAAAAGAGGATACGCACCGGGTTTGGCAACCTCTGTGTGGGCAGATGGTGGCCTGACACGTTCTCTAATGCCTTGAGCTCACACTTGCATGGCCAGAGTGAGGTGGGACTGGGCTGCCCACAGAGGAAGCGTGGCAGCAGGTCCTGCAAATGCCCTGGGCTTGAGKTCACATCCATGATCACCCGCTTCGGGCACAGGTTGATGTGCCAACTGCACCTCTGTCTCCCCTCTGCAAAATGCTGCTGGCTCCTGGTGCCGCGTTGAGGAGTTTGTGCAAATTTGGGCAATCTCTATGGGTCAGGGGCACTTGTGGATCCCCAGGTGGACAGAGCTGGGACCAAACAGTGGCCTAAAACCAGCAACCCACAGCTKCTCTTGGTCAACAAGAAGAAAGCCAGTTATTAAAGAGCTGCTCATGAAGTAAACACCATCCCTTTGATCCACAAAGTGTAGCGATACTACCGCGCCTCTGACCAYGTCATTTAAGACAGGAGCATCATTTACACACCAAAAGGAACAAAATCAAAGCCACACAACCACAGTTCAGCTTGGGGTTTCCCAGCTTTTGCAGCCTGGACTTTGTGGCCACACTAATACCTTATTTTAAGGTGCCTTTGAGAGGTTTGTTTTCCTAAAAAACAAACAACTTGGAGAATGTTTGGGCACCAGAATATTCCCCAGGTTTGTGGCCAGGACTTGGGGACATTGCTTGGCTCGTGGACTTGCGCTGAGCTGCGATAGGCAGGGGACAACCAGGAGACCCACACCGTAAGGGCACGAGATGCATTGCCAGATGGGTTCATGGCCACGGGATGCTCTAGCAGCTGCAAGGGAGGACAAAGCAGAGAGCTTTGGAGGCGAAGGGCTGCCTGCAATCTCTTTGGGCACTGGTGAGAGGGACCAAAGGTCTTTGGGCAAAGATAATAACAGCAGSGTTGACCCAGAGAAAACCTTGCTGGAAAGAGCAGGGAAATCAGAAGTTTATGTACTTTTGTTCCAGAGGTTGCATCTGTTCATACTGTCTTTGCATCTTCATACTTACAATTAGCCCGTGATATCTCAATCTAGAGCCAAGCTCCTAAGCAGAAAATTTCAGTTAGCACTTAAGCTGAGGAACATTGAAGCCAGGCAGATTAGCTGAGTTTCGGTTTTACTTACAGTGGCATAAAATGCAATTAATGGTGCTGTTCCATTCAAAGGAACCAAAGGAGACCCTCTGCACGTGCATGCTGTCAGGCACAGGACAAGTCTGCAGTACATTGTCTCTGTCATGCAAAGAAAGAGGATGGATTCAGGTTCTCCCATTTTCAATGCCCTGATAGGAAGGTGCTGCTGCAGCAGTGCCCTTCATCAATGCAGACATTTGGCTTCACCACTCGCATTAACTCCTGAGGCTGAGCCTGTCCCATAGCAGGAGATCCATAAAAATACAGACAGAGCCAGTGTGGCCTTCTCTTTCCGAGTACGCGGTTCAGCCAGTCCTGGAATATTTTCCCAGCTCAATGGTAGCACCCAGATGGTAAATAATAAACCACAAACTGCAAAGTGAGAGCAAGCCTTGGAGTCACGCTGGAGGGACGACTGGCACTTCCGAACTGGGCAGCCGGGAGAGCTTGACTGGTATTTTGGGGTCATGGAAACACCACTGCACGTTCACTCTGTTTAGGYGTCTGCACCGCAGGGCTGACCACGTCTAATATCTGGTTTCCCCTCTCTTTTAATAGACAGAGAAACCACCTGGCTGTGAGAACCTGCYCAGGTTATCAGACCTGCCGCAGAGCTCCTCTGTTTGGCCACCGCTGTCTCCTGCTGCCTGCTCCTTTCCCCTTCTCCGAGCTGGATGTGAAGAGCTGGGMATGTGTGCCCAGGGCTCAGCACCTTCCCTGGCCACATCGTGGGCTCATGYGAAAACCAGACCCCAGTGCACATGTTGCATTTGGCCAAATCACCCTCAGGTGCGACCCCAACATAAAGATTTAGCCATTAAACCATTGTTTGGTCCAAGCAGATTAATGGGTTTAATCTATCCTGTTGTAATCCTTCCCAAGCACAGGAGCAGGTCCTCAGCACGGGTAAGTCTTCAGAGCTTTCCTATGGGGAAAAAAAAGGAATTTACAGCCTGCTGGAAAGCCATTTCTGATGGGTTTGTGCAAGTTCTGGTGACTAAATTGTGGGGTGCTGGGGGAGACAAATGGACCATCAGGCCAGCGAAGAGGAGCTGGGGCACCAGCACGCACCTTGCCTGCTGGGAGCATCCAGCAGCCAAGCTGGTTTGCATCTGCCGGTGGAGAAGCTCTGGAGCACCTACCTGATCCAGCTGCCTCAGGGGACATGACATGGGGGTGAGCATCTCCAGTGTCCCTAATCACCTTTTTCTGCTCAGCCACTGGCTGCCCCAGCAGCAGCATCATCTTCTCACCCATCCTCTTCTGGATTTCCACCAGCCCCTGGGGATCAAGCCTAGTCTCTCTCCACCTTTCCACTCTTCTGATAACTCAGAGATAAATAAACCAGGTTTGGCAAATCCACCTTTTCCCGTAACATTAAAAAACCAGCTCAGATAACTCAAAAGCCTGGAAGAAGTATRAATTGCAACAAGAACAAGGCAGCACAAGGAGCAAGCTGGAGCTCTTGGTAACCTGAGCCCATAYAAATAACAGGATTTTTTGCCCCAGCTCCCACACCTCTCCCCACAAAGCAGGGGTGTTGGACACATCTCCCAAAAACAGCCACTCCACCCAAGTTTTAAGGTCCAAAGGGGCCAAGTTACCTGGTGACGGTCCCATCACAAAGTTGTGAAAGGGAAAAATTGAGTGTGATCTATGAATGTAGACATTTCCGAGGAAGATGAGCTCTCCTCGGCGATTTCTCCACCAACAAGATGTGTAAGGGAAACCTGGGCAGAGTTTTTTATGTCCCATATTTTTAAAAGGATGRTGCATTAATGAATGATTGTGAGGAAGACACACAGAGAAATGATTCAGAGGCTGAAGCAGCAAGAGGCTTCATGAGCTTAACAATTTTTTCTTAACTTATCACAAAAAGAAGATCGAGAGCCGATTTGATTACATCGCGTAAGCCTCTTCCCAAGGAGCAAAATCTGGGTCCTAGAGGGCTCTTTAGCCTGGTGGTGAAAGGCAGAACAAGAATTAATAGCTGAGAGTCAGACAAATTACAAGTGGAAATAAACAGTGAGGGTGATTAACCAGACGAACCGCTGAGGCAAGCGGTGGATTCTCCGCCGCCTGATTTCTTCAAGATGGGATGCTTTCCTGGAAGACATGCTTTTGCTGAATTCAAATGGCAGGGAATGATGCACAGGTAAAAGGATGAAATTTAAGGCCTGTATTCAGGAGATGAGACAGGATGATCTAATGTCCCTTCTTGGTCATAAACATGATGGATCTAGAAGTCTGCGAAAGTTGGCAGAGATGCATTTCCCCAGTCTGTCCCTGCACATGTAATGCTTGCTCGATTTAATAAAACCTCCTACTAAAAACATCTCGCTAATTTTCTGTGACAGCAGTTCTTTCAAGAGCAGACATTGCCCAAATGGTAACAAAACCCTTCTTCATATCCCARTCACCCCCCAAAAACCAGTGTGATGCCTCAGATGAGACCAGCCCAGGGAACCCACTTGAGACTCAAAATGACTTATTCCTCTTTTTGCTAAGAAAAACATAACAGGAAACGGAGCAAAGCAAAAATAAATTCAAAAAAGGAAGAAACCTCACCACTGGACATTTGCAGAGTGCCATCCCAGCTAGTTTAGCCAAAACACAGATTTCTGCTATTTGAGGTAAATCGGTGGGTGTTTCAGGAGCTAGCACCGTTGAAGATGGGGCTGACAGCCCCGTGAACGCCAGGAGAGAACAGCTGAACCGCAAAAATGAACGAGGCCACTTCCCTTTCCCCAGACAGTGAAAAGCAATTCCTGAACACAGCTTTTTAAATATATTTATATTACAATAAATTAGTTCTGCTCTTTTCTCAGGCTGGTTCAGCATCATGAACGTCAGAGGATTTGCACCGCTGTGGGAGCAATTTAAGCCRAAGGGGTTTTCGGGAGGGAGGATACAGAGCCAAAGGTGGCAGTCGCTTGCAGCAATGTAACCCTTAGACTGAAACTGGGCAAGAACAAGTCAGATTTACTGAGTGTGACCGAGATTTAAGTGAGCGCAACGCCACCGTGGAGTTGTGCCATCCATAAACCGGAGGCAATGAATCATCTCTGCTGAACGCAGGAACTCACTTTGACAAAACTTTCTATCCCCCCCACCCATCAGACCACCAGATTACTTTCTCTTACCTTCACGTTACTCAATAAAAAGTTTTGTAGGGACTTTTAACTCACTCGGGGTGAAATTCCCATAACTTGTGCTTTGTAAAAAATCCTCTGAAAACCTTATGTTAGGGTGTAACAAGGCATGGCCCCTTGCTTGCCTGTAGCACAGGGATGATACCCTCCAAGAAGTGAGACCAGATGAACATGTATCTAAGGGGACTTGATAGTGCCCCACTGAAAAAGGAAATCAAGGTTAGGTCCCAGTAATCCTGGAATTACACCTTGAGAGCGTGATGTTTTGCTTTGTCCTGTGCTGCCCATCTTCAGAAGGATTGAGGGATGGTCCAGAAACCAGCTGTGGGTTCTTCTGCATCCAGTTGAAATATGTTGGTCTGATTGGGTTTTGTATTTTTTAATGGAAAACTCTGCAATGGCAATTAAAATGAAAATTGACAACAGGTCAATATACATACAACATTTGTTTATACAGAGCTCATGGAGCAGGTCTGAAAGGGCTTCAAACCCAGTTTCCCTTCCCTTCCCTTCCCAATTTTATTATCTTAAAAGTAGAAACAGATCCCAATAGGCCCCATGGATTTCAAGTTTCCTTGTGGGTTCAGGGTCACAACATCTAAATTTCACTCTGTTGACTTGCGGAGTCGGATGTTACCGGAGGGCGACGTTAATCCACTTAACACAAGGCAAGAGAGGGAGGGCTTGGTCCCAAACTGCTGCCAGGGAGTCACCAGTTACGGTGATAAAGCCCTCTGCCCCTTCCAAGACCTGCTCCATCCCCTGCAAATGAGCACTTGCAGGAGCAGGAACTGCTGGGCTATCCCACAGGGCAAAGAGGGAAACTGAGGCACTAAGCAGCTCAGCAGTACCTAGGCAAAACCTGCCAGGTAGAACGTGGGTCCCGTGCATGCCCTGTGTGCAGGTGCACGGAAGCCACGTGCACTTCTTTGCACGTACGTGCACATTTGTGCCCTGCCTTGTGGTGGCCTGAACCAGATCCATCCATGGTCACAGGATAATAGCCTGAGGAGGTTGTCTGCACAACATTGGAGGCAGTTCAGAAGAAAGCCAGCAGGATAGACAGAGGAAAGTGGAGCARTTACCAATTCAAACTTGGTTTTGAAGGAATCATAGAGTAACTCCGAGTAGAAGGGACCTGCCCTGGTCACCTCATCCCACCACCTGCCCCAAGCAGAAGGGACAATGGCTCAGCAATGTGCCATAGAAGATGGTGAACTTGGCGGGGTGGAAGACTCATAGGATTTACTGCTGAAYTACTCCTTGGGGTCTCTCAGCTGCCTTATCAGCACTAGCAGATAACAACACGCTTGCTGAAACTCTGCTGGGTGACTCAGACAAGTCCAACATTTCAAGTCCTGTAAACCTTAATGAATTGATCCCAAGGTGGCTTTCCTATAAATTGACCTTACCTAGCAGGTCAGTTTTAACAGGAGGATGGCTCTGTGGTCTCTCTAGGTCCATTTTTTCTAGCTTTCCATGGACAAACACAGGTTAATTTTATTGGAGTAATCTGACACATTAATTTACTCAGTCCAGATTTGCCCACGAGGCCCCTTCACTGCCCCATTGGGTGTATCCACCCAGTGATTAATATCCAGCAGAGGAAACGTTCTGCTTTATTAATAGACGCAATAATGTCTGTCTTAATGAGACTCCTGCAAAAGCAATTCTAGTACTCATGGGCTTCTGGTTTTAAATAAACTTCTGCAGAAGAAGCTGGCAGCTCAGACCAGCCAGAGACCGAGCTTTGGGCTGGTTGCTTCTGGGATGTGAAGTGCTGCCGTAGTGTCYGGCCCCATGATGTGATGGGAGCCCAGGACACCCACGACATCCTCCACTGGGCTCGGGATGAGGCTCTGCATTTTGGTGGTCTGCAGCCCAACCCTTGGAGTCAGCCAAGCCTAACCAGCAGCACTGCTGGCCRTATGTCATCGCTCCCTCACCTTTTCAACCCATATCCCTCCTTCCCTAAAATGAGAGAGAGGTCTACTTTGAGAGTTCCAGAAGAGGACAAGATGAGCTGATGTAGAGCATCTTCATTGGTGACTACAAAATAATCCTGGTGCTCCAGCAGGCCAGGACCTCCCTAACCAACACACAGTCTTAACCTGAGGTTTAGCCAGAGAAGAGGCTCATTCTACACCTACCCCATTTCTTTCAACTTTTCCCTCAATATATGTTTCTGGCCGTGGTCAGAGACAGGTATACGGTATGGTGGGGTGCAACAGCTGCTTTTACATTTCATGAACACCCAAGGAGCACATCCGTGGTTGGTTGTGGTTGCTCGATGCAATCCACCACCATCACACACAAGCACATCCAAAAAACAACCTTTCCCTACCGAGAAAAATGAATCCATGTAGCCATAATTAGACAAATATTGTTAAAGGAAAAGCTATATGTGAATGTAGACTAAACATAGCTCTTATGCCAGATAAAACTGTGTTCATTACACTGAAAGAGGAACTGTTCATGCCATAACAAACSGTCAAACATGATACTTCAGAACAAATATACATATATACTCCATCTATATTTATAATGTTGAAAAAGCATATAAAAGCCTGATCCAGCTTCCAACACAGTCAAAAGAAAGACAACCATTGACTTTACTGAGTGCTGGAGGAGGACATGAAATAGTAACACGAACCAGAGGACACAGGTAAGGTCATTTGGATGCTGGTCTTAGACCATTAAAAAGAAATTTTCTTAGTGCGAGTGAATTGATTGTTCAAGCTGCTGCCGGAAATACTTAGGAGACATTTGGTTTTGGAGTCCATACTCCTTAGCACTAGTATGACATTCAAGGTTGTGTTCAACATTACCTTAATTTAATTTCATATCACCTAATGGTGACTTTGGGAATTTGTTTGAGAAAAGTCTACCTTGACAGAGACCTTCCCCAAGGTCTCCACCGTGGAGCCCTCACCCTGCAGCCTGCCCTTTCTGATCTTCACTGTCCCTGGGAAGCTCACGCCTCTTGATTTTGATAAATTCAGCAATCCTCTCGTGAAACCTCCCAGAGGGAACAAGYGTGAAGCCTCGCAGGGAGGTGTTAGCTAAAACCACTCTTCAGCCCTCAGTTTTGTGTCTCTACCCTGTAGATTGTGTGTTTACAAGGAAGCACACACACGTCCACTGGAGACTTGAGCCACAGCCTCAAAGCTTCCCTGACCCTCTCTTTCCACATTTTTTCATGCAAACCTTTATCATTTGTATTTTATCATACCAAAACCACACATCAGCAGTTACATCAATATTCTGGAAGATGCTGTAAGTTAGGATTTGGGCGTAATCACCTGCTGTAGGGGAAAATTTTCATTTCCATCTGGGATAAATTGGAAATCTCTCATGTGCAAGTGATGAGGGAGACCGTCAAAAAGAAATATTTGCCAGAAAGCCTTTTGCCATTCCGCCACTTTACATCCTTTTTGCTGTCACAGTCGATCATTTTTAAATGTACCGATTGGACATTTATAAGGTATCAAGGCTATCCAGGTACTATAATTTATTATCACAACATTTGGGAAGATGTAGCAGAATTTATTTTTGGAGTTTTCAGCCTGTTTCTATTAGAGGGCCAGCGTGGGGCCTGGATGCACACAGCATACCAACCTCGCTATTTCACCGCAAGTGTCTCAAATGGGTGTGTGAAGCCTCCGGCACAAGAGACACGTGGAGAGGAGAAGCCATGGGCAGCCCCCAAGCTGTCTGCTGTGGCAGCATCCCCCAGCARGGATGATGACCATTGTAGGTCCCTTCCAACTGAAATATTCTGTTTTATTCTATTCATGGGGCAGTGCGTGCCAGGTACCCATAGTGTTTAAATGCCGGCTGAGACCAGAGCTGGGGTCTCCCAGGGCTCCTAAAATTATCTGCGGGAATGKGCTGCCAAGAAGCTACCCACACCACCTGGAAATCCATCACTTCCTCCCGCCTCTCTCTTTTTTTAATAATTCCTATAAATGTTATATGAGTTACTCCCCAACCTTTTGCACCGTTCCTTTTAGCTCAGCGCTGCCTYGCCATCCCCTTGGAAGGCCCTGAGCCTTGAGCCTTGCAAATTAAAGCCGCGCTTCAGCCAGACCAAGAAGGTGCAAGCCCACTCCAGTGTCCCGCTTCATTTTGCAAGAGACACCGGGCTGTGTTCGGAAGGGGAAAAAAAAATAAAGAAGAAAAAGAGAAAAGAGAAGTCCATGTATGCGTACACACGCTCGCACACCTTTTCTACGCTCTCACACACAACCTTTAAAAAGAAACTTTCCAAGAGTTCAGCTAAAGTTAAAACAAAGCAAGTAACGTGAGACTCGGTGCCGGAGCCGAATGGAAAGTACACGGAGTCCGACTGACCTGCGCTGCCGTCCAGCAGCTCCCGCGAGACCACCCGAAAAAAAGCTCCCTGCTTCTGTTGGAGCCGAGCGAGCCACATCATCTCCCTCCAGGGGTGGTGCAGCTTCTCGCTAAAAGCCATAAATTAAAAATAAATAAATAAATAGAAGCAAAGGGAGGGGTGCAGAGGGGGGAAAGAAATCCCAAAGAGAAAAGGCCAAAAGGAAATGACCTTCCCTGCTATTAAATAGGTGACAGACGGGTATTATACACGCATCGCGGGTTGGAAGGGAAGGGCGAGGAGGTGACACATCGGCCCCTCCGGCTCGAGGAGAGGCCGGGAAGGGGACAGGACCGTAGACGAGCGCAACTGCACGGTGGTTTTTTGGCGACAGCCGGGACAGACACGGCAAGACCGCTGTTGGCAGGACACGTCCAGAACAGCAACCAGGAAAAGMGAGAGGCCGCAAAGCGCTAACGGGATGGAAAGGAGCCTCAGATCCTCTGGCTGCACCGAAGGGACACAGGCTTGGGTTGTATGGTCATATTTTCCAGCTAACTGCAAAAAGCTATATTAATTCCTCCAGCCTTCCCTTGCCTTTGAATGTGATCACAGGAAGGGTTTGCAGAGCAGCAACATCCTGTTCTCCAACACTCCCACCACAGCCAGGGCTCTATCAGACCTTTTTTTATGGGCATAAGAGCAAGGAGACAGAAGCTAATTACTTAAATAATTACCTAATTACTCGCTGAGCACTCCCAATACACCACATCTCCACTCTGAGATGGGTGCAGCTGAAACTCCCACCAGTAGCTTGTCCACAGGCTGCCACATGGCTTGCAAAGCACTTCATCCCACCATCCAGGGCCAAAAGTTCCTAAAACATTTTTGGGTTTAAGACTCTCAAAGCAAGCCCMGCTCACAGAAGACTCTGGGACACAGATTTGCTGAGGAGCTGATTACCGGAGCAGTCAATCTCTCAATAGCCCTACTGGGAGATGATTGGAGGGCTGGGGACAACCTGTCTACTCCCACCCAGCCAGCAGCACTGCTGCTGCCCATCACAGGATCCTTCCCACCTGGGTTACCCTTGGGAAGTGTGTCCTGCCTCGTCTGGTCCACCACACACATCCTGCCCATCATCCAGCCTGTCAATGCAATGAGTTGTTAGGTGTATGTTCTTCAACCTACGGTGGTCTCCTGGGCCATGCCTATATGGTGTAACTCCTGAAAGAGCCACCAGCAAAGGCCAGGGCACACACTCAACCGGAGAGAAGCATCATTCCCTTCCCTCCTGCTTGTTTTGCCCAGCCTCCGTCTCTCGCTGGGGAGAGGTAAAAGCTTTGGGCAGAAACTGGGTGTCCTGGAGTTCASCAAACCCTCACGGTGGGATGGACCTCAGAGMGGGGGCACCTTGGTSAGGTTGCTCAGGACYATGTCCAGCCAGGCTCTGAGTATCTCCAGGGGTGGAGACTCCACAACATCTCTGGGCAACTTSGYTCAACATTTGGCCATCCACCCCATAAAAAAARCTTTTTCTTACGTTTRAGTGGAATTTCCTGTATTTCAATCYGTGCCAGCCAGTAAGGCCTCACCCTGGCCATGGAGACCGACAGGTCCCCAGGTGGGTGCAAAAATCCCGCTTACGCRGTGCCCCACTTCCCAGGGTGGGGGTGGTACCCTGAGACCCCAAACCAGGAGGCCACAAACCATTTGAGAGGGGATGCAGATGAATACAAAACAAAATGTTTGGAGATTCAACTCTTTTTATTATGGAAGTCTATAAAATAGCCACATGGATTATTTTTTTTTTAAGATCACAAAATACACAACATTCATTTTAATATGCGACACATAATATTATATACATATTAAAAACCACATGACTGAAACACATGTTCACACGGCACCAATTTCATAACGAAAAAYCCCACAAGTGCTTTTTTCTTTTTTTAATATTAAAAACAACTGTGATAAAACATATTAATATTTTTCCAGACAATGTTTACAATAAAGAGAAGAAAAATCATATTTTACTAAATAACAAATATTTAACAGCAAAACTTTATACTAAATATCTATTTTGAATTATAACAAAAATAGTACTTATAATAGTTTATAAAGACAGACCAAAAAAAAAATTTGTGTATAAAATAATATTATAGCAAATTGGACTGTGCTAAGAAAAAAAAACAAACAAACAATTCTGAGATTCAAAGTGCTTTATTCTGCAAACCCACTGCAGCAACTTTTTTAGTCAAGTTATATTAGTTAGGAATGGAAAAACAAAAGCATGACTTACTTATGCCTAGATTAAATACTCACACACACAAACATTATATATACACATGATGTAAGCATATATATATAATGGATGTATGCATCTTACATTACCACTCTCCAATCAACCACTCACTCAAAAGCATGTTTGGTTTTCACGTTGTAATGACATTGGAAGTTAAAATAAAAATTTCAGCGAAACCCTTCACTGATTTCCCGTAAGCACAAGCAGGACCGAGCCCTTTCGGAAAAGCCTGCCCAAGAGATTTTGCTCACCGTAGCRCGGCGTGAAGCCACCCGTGAGTTTTAACTGGACCTTTTAACCTCGTTGTCCATTCCCCTCTCCAGCTCTCCCCTTTTGCAGCCTCCTCTCTCCCCCGAGCACAGTTTTATTCCCCCCACAGGTCTCAGCTGGAAATGGGGGGCTCCTGGACAGCACCCAGCGGTGCGTCTCTGCGGGGTTTTTGCCCTGCAGCTCCCCTCCRGCAGAGCATCCTCCACCTCCTGCCCCCGTCCCCACGTCCTACAAGGGCTCATCATCAGCAAAGACCATGGACACCCCCACGTGCCACTTACCTTCCCCCAAATGTTTGCCCCTGGGAGAGTCACCCCTTCCCACCGCATTCGGGTTTATGTTCTTTGCTTCTTTGCCCTTTAGGATTTTGATTGCGATTAAGCTCGTTTTGTGACTGGGAAAATTTTCTCTCCGTCAGGGACAAGGAAAATATCTGAAAYCTCAACAGTGCCTGAGCTAGTGGTGCTTCACTCAAAATTTCGAGGCTGGCAAACTAGCTGAGCCTCTGCTTCAGGGACATGGTGCACATAGTCAGGGGCTCCTGAGACCTTGCTTTTGGGTTTGGCACATTGACCAACCAGAAGGCAAGGTGTGGATCTGAATGGCATCTCCTACAAGATTGGGAGTTTTATTTCAGGTTAAATCAACCTGAAAATCAAGCCGTGAACCCTAGCATGAGTGGAGACCATCCGCCGGGATGCTCCTAGGGGGTTTCTGGCAGCTTGGCTGACAGCAGTCCAACCTCAAGTGCTTCCCCTGGCTAAAAAACTGCCTCCCTCCTCCTTGCCCCCACCAGTCGATGGGCTGGCAAAGGCAGCCATCACCATCGCTCGCTTCACACTTCCCTCGACCTTCCAAAGAGGCACCCACTCATCAAAAGCACAACCTGCAAAGCAACCTGGTAAGCCACACCTGCCCCTTCGCCTTTCTTATTTCAATCCCTCTGACTTATCTGGACCCCTTTAAAGCAGAAAGCCAAGCTGACCACCCAAGCATGAGATCTTTTCCCATCACGGTTAGGAGAGGTCTCAGTCATGGTCCTTGTCTTGTTCTTTCCACCTTGGAGGGCAGGAGATGGGAGAGGAGTGGGGCTGGGCAGAGATGTCTTGAGTCAGAGAGGGATCTCCCAACCTGGTGCTTGGCTCTAGTCTGAAGCAAACGCCTGCCRGGGTGCTCGGGGAGCTTTTGCTCTGCACCCACATACAAGGCCATGTCCGCTTTCAACACAACCCACCCATCTCACACTCAACCCAGAAGCCTCTTGCATGCAAAAAATAAAATMAAATAAACCCACCCAGCAAATCGAATGCAAGATACCTTGGTGGCCGCTCGCTTGTGCCGGAGAAGCTTTGGGCCAGGGTCCCTCTCCTGGGTTAGCGGTGGGACGGGGCGGACAGCTTGCAAGGAGCCCGCCGCTCGCTCTCCTTCCTGCCGAGCTCTCCCATCGCCAAACAAAACCCAAACACGAGACAAACGATGCGTACGTTGGCTTATTTATAGAGATCACCTTTAATGCAAATGCCTCCCGTGGAAGAGGACGCACTGAAACGGGCAGCTCTGCGCGGGGCGGCTTTGCTCAGCGCCCCGACGCTCGCAGAGCCGCGGCGGGTCGGCGGGGCCGTGCAGTTCGGAGGCTGGTGCCTGCACCTTGGGGGAGAGCAAAGGCACCGAAATGCCCCCAAAACGGGTGCCTCTGCACAGGGAAGGGGCTGGTGAGGGGCCACAGCGGGGGAACGGGTGCACACAGGCCGTGTAGCAGCAGCAGGAAACTCAACGAGAAAAAAAGGACACCCCCGCCCCCCCCCCACCCAGAGCCCCAAATGCAAAATGCATTTTGCGAAATATGCACTCATCCGAGGCCTCAGAGGGACGGCTCACCGTCCGTTCGGCCCCGGACAAGACACCACAGGGTTTTTCGGTCCCGCAGCAGAGGCGAAACAGCAGCCCCCCACCCCAGCCTGCCCCAGCACCAGCGGGAGAGGGAACAGGAACGGGCATCACTCGTCTCCCCCTCGCCAAGGAAAGCCTCCAACACCCCAAAACAAAAACCACAACCAAACAAATGAACAAAAAAAAAAAAAAAAAAAAACACCCACAAAAAACCAAAACACTGTTATCACCAGCTAATTTAACACTGTTAAAAAACAAAAGATCAGAGGCCACCCGAGAGCCGCCCCGGGACGCCAGACCTCTGATCGCCGGCTGATTTCCAAAGCCTTTCCTGCAGTCGGGCCTTCGCAGCGCTCCTCCTCGCAGCAGAAGTGTTTTATAGATATTTATATATATATATTTATAATATTTAGATACTGTGTATGGTCAGACATCCCAGCTCGACTCGGGTTTTGCGACTCTTCCTCCTTTCAAATGAAACGAGATGCACGACGACACCCCAACCTTCTCCGCGCCCCGCGGGAAGAGCAAAACGGTTTTGGCAGCTTCACCGGTGGAGAAAGCAGTCCCGACCCRGAGACTCTGCGAAGCGAGCGTCGTGGAGAAGCTTCTCGTCCCTCTCTCCTCCCCTTCTGTTCGTCCCCTTGCCCCCACCCCACCCCTCCGTCCCCCGGCCGCCCGTCCCTCGCGCCGCTGGCGTGGGCTTTACACCGTTGCCCCCAGCATGGCATCTGTCCCCGTCAGGATCTCGTTCTGGTTGGAATCCAGTCCGAAAAATTTGACCTTGAGTCCGTCGACCGGGTGGACCACAGGCACCAGGGTGATTTTGGGGAAAGTCCTGGTGGCGAGCTCGAAGCGGCTGGTGCTGGCCAACTCGATGGCCAGCGCCTTGAGGAAGAGCTTGGCCAGATGCTTGCCCAGACAGGTCCGTACGCCTCCTCCGAAGGGGAGGTAGTGGAACCTGCCATCCTTGTCTTCACTTCGACCTTGCCCGAAGCGGTCGGGGTCGAAGACGTCCACGTCCTTGAAGACGGGGGCGGTGTCGTGGGTGTCCCGGATGCTGTACATGACGCTCCAGCCTTTGGGGATTTGGAAACCCTGCAGAGAGGAGGGAAGGGGTGGAGAGAAAACCAGAGCGAGTCAACCCTACTGCAAAGGGAGAAGGAGCGGGAGAACAAGATAAAGCCAGTTTGCTTTGTCTGCTTTTTCCCATTTTCTTTGGGTTTATTCCTTGAGCGTGATGCGGATTTAAAAGAAAACTAGAGAGCGCAGTGCAAAGGGCTGGGAGACGGGAATCCTGGGTTTATTCCTGCCTCCATCCCAGGGACCCGCCAGATGATCTGTTGCTATTTATTTACTTTGCGGTCGCTGGCAGGAGTCGCCTACCAGGAACCCCGCGGTGCTCGACTGCCGYCGGGCAAAGAGAAGCAGCTTTTCTCGCGCCCATGCCGTGCCCCGCGCGCCGGCCAGCCCTCCCCAGAGCATCCCACGGCTTTGCTCCCACCCCGCCGCCTGTCAGCCCCACACGCCCAACGCATACGTCAGGGCCCGGGCGATGAGAAACGGGGCGGATTTCTCATCCCCTGAGCACTTTAAAAGGTTTCCGACTCAAATCATTACATTAGTAGGATTTGCAGTGACAAGGCAGGTCTCAAGATTTTGTTTTGCTAGTAGGAAATTCCAGCCATTGCGGTGAGTAATCCGCCTGTCATCCAGCAGCCTGGAGATGCCCTTTGCAGTAAACCTTTCCCTTGTCACACCCCAGTTTAGTTTTTGGCATCAGACATTGTCACGAGTTGCTCTTCRAAGCATCACGCCTGCCTCCTCTTTGACAGCTCAAGTGCATCCCTTCCCTGCCATGGGCCAGATCCCATCACCCTCTTCTGAATCCAGAGCCAGTCCACTTCCCGTCATCATCAGGACCTAATTTGTCCTCCCTGGGGTCTCCTCACCTAAGCCAGGCTCAAGCAAGCTTTGCAACAAAGTGCAGAAGGCTGTTTCGGGGAGCTCACAGCTCAGCCGCGCCCCGRGGAGATGGCAATACTCACATCCAGCTCGAAGGTTTGCAGCACTGTCCGGTACCCCCCGGAGATGGGGGTGAAGAGGCGAAGCACCTCCTTGATGACACAGTCCAGGTAGTGGAGGCTGTTGATGTTGTCGAGCCGGAGGGAGCCCTCGCAGATGCAGCCGTTGTGGAGGATGCCCTTGCTGCGCAGCTCCTCCCGCAGCTTCTCCAGGACCCGGGGGTGTTTGAGGAGCTGCATGATSAGAGAGGTGCTGGCGCTGGCGGTGGTGGCGTAGGCAGCGAAGATGAGCTCCAGGGTGCCGTCCTGAAAGACAAGAGCAAAGCCAGGGTAAGACGTGGGATGGACAGACAGACAGGCCAGCAGCCGCGGCACGTCAAGGGACAGGGATGCAGGCTGTCACGGGGCATTTTTTTCCCCAATAGCTCTCCAGCCTGATCATGTCTAACTGCAAGAYCCCTCCTTGTGCAGGCACAGGTCTTGGACATCCGCCACGGGGAGCTTCCCTTGGAGGATGCTGAGGACCRGACAGGCAAGAGAAAAAACCCTGGGGATGGCTCTTGATAGCACATGAAGGACAAGTTATGCCATGACTCTGCTGCAGATAACAACCTGCCGAGGGCTCATTTGCCCTGCAAAGGAGGCACCATAAAACCGTATGGGTCAAGGGGTGAAGCTGGTCTAGGCTGAAAGCTTCAGCAAACTTGACCGGTCTTTTSGTATTCCCTGGAAATGCTTTTTAGAAAGGGCTGAGCGTGATCTGCAAATAAAGATGGCCCATCAGAAAGCAACTGGCTTGTTGGCACCGTAACCCACCAGACCAGAATTCACCTGCAGCTCCAACAAYACATTGTGGTCCCCCAGCTCTCGCTGAGCATCTCAGATCTGCCCCAAAAAATCCTCCTTACAGCAGCTCACGCTTTGCTCTTTGGTGAGCCCCTGCCCTGAGCACAGCAAGGACAAGGTGGCCATGGGGAAGATCTTTACCTTCAGCTCCTGCATGGTGAGCTCCTTGCCATGCTCTTTGCCGCTCTCTATCAGGATGTCCAGCGCATCGGCGTAGTCCTTGCCCTGCGTGTTCTGCAGTTTCTCCTGAATGGCTTTCTCCAGCCCCTTCTGCAGCGTCTCGCGTGCCCGGATGCCCTGCGGAGTGGGAARCCATCAGACCACGCAGGACACAACGCTAGCACCGCCATCCCCAGCCCAGCGTCCCCAGGAGCTGGAGACGTGCTCAGGRCAACATGTCTAAGTAATACAACTGCAATTGCAGATGCTCAAAGAGAAGAATAAAGATGCTGAGGTTGTTCCCCGGGCAGGACGAGCAAGCCCCGAGCAGGCGAGATTACAGGCAAGAGTAATCAGCACCTACGTGCAAACGATAGGTCTGATGTGGGAGCCCCAGTACTGCACCAGTTCACAGGCCTCCGGCTCGCCCTGGGATGGATGGCAGTSCCTGGGAAAATTGTGTCTCAAAGGAAAGTCAATTCATTCAAAAGGATCCTCTTCCCGGGAGCATAATGGGCTTCCCGAGCAATTTTATCACCTGGTCTCAGTAAAGCAATTCCTGTCTGAGGGCAGCTGCCCTGGGCTAACCTGCTGCTACAAACGTTTCGGGGCTGCAAACGGTCGGGCTCGTTCACGTGGTGAAATAGCAATAACGAAATTTGCAGTGAGAATCACAAAAATAAATTGTAAACCCCTGAATGTCTGTTACCAAAATTCCCCATGAAAAAAATACAAATTTTTGCCTATGTTTTTTATTATGTTTTTGTTTTGCATCACTCATCGAAAAATGAGAACAGCTCATGGAATTAGAAGGTCCACTGACGTGTTTCGCCCTGGGGACAGATGGGAATTAACAGGAGAAGGGCTCCACAAACAAAAAAATGCAGCAAAACTGCCAGTTACAAGTGAGTAAAAATTACCCATTAAATCTGGGCAAATCCTGACTATGTTCTCTCTTGCATTGAACCGCACAGTCCTTAGTGCTCTAAAAACCTATGAATGGATCTCCCTCTCCACTCTACTGAAACAGGGCTTTGTAGCCCAAAAATGGACCTGCTTCTAGAGGTCAGAGGGTGAGAAGACATCCCACCAAGAACCTGTAGAGATGGGTATTAGCCACCGCCCCATTAATCCCAATAATATGGTGTTATTGGTGGAGGACTTAACCCAAACCTCTTACCTTCCTGTAGCCACTGAAGGGCAGATCCACGGGCAGGGAGAAGACATTCTCCACGAACTGCTGGTAGACCTCGAAGAGGCGGTTGAGCTCCTCATCGGGGATGCGGAAGCCCAGCAGGACACGGATGGCCATACGGAAGGTGAGCTTCTGGGCCTCGTGGTAGACATTGATGGACTCGGGGTTGCTGCTCCAAGCCCGAAGAGTGTCTTTGATCACCAGCTGGATCTTGGGGAGATAGCTCTCCAGTGCCTCATGGCTGAAGATTTTGGAGAAAACCTACAAAAGAGAATGAGCGGAGATTTCTACACAGCCCCAACACCCTCATCTTTGCCTTCTCAGCTTCTGCCCACAAGAATGGACATCACAGGTCTTCTGCGCTGAGCAGAAGACTCGTCATCATCCAGAATTCATCATCCAGAATCACCGGTTCCTAGAATAGCTGCCAAAAAGGGTCGATGGAGAAATACCAGCTGACAGATCCTCCGCAGGCTGATACCCCCACAACCATCACAAATGATGGGCGATAGCACGGTGCAAACCAGAGACGGGAGGAAACCCTTCACCCCGCGCACGGCAGGATGGATGGAGCCGGCTTTCCCGCAGCTCCATGTCTCATGGCCCCCAGTTACGTTCATCCCACGATTTGGATGCTACTACTACATCGCTTCCACGGGGATCCTCTAGTGTCTGACATTACGGTCGTGCACGCACGCAGACACACACACACGAGCTTTTCTCTCAGTGGGAAGCATCGGAAGTTTCTCCCACCTATCAACCACCCTTTTTGAATATATGTAAAAAATTAAGGAAAATAATTCTTTTGAGGCATTTAGGATCTCTGTGAAATCTGGCTGAACTTAGACGGGGGTTCAAGCGGGGAAGAGAGGCACACACGTACCCAGAGGCTGCGATCGCACACAGCTCATTCCCTTGGGTAACTGGGCAAAAAACCCTGATGTCAGTAGACAGCATTAATTTAAGCCCTGCGAGTAAACACTGCACAGGAGTGGGCCTCCCCAGGTCTCCGATGCTAACGGCTCCTTACTCCGATTTGGGCCAGGGCCCACGCGTTGCGCGAGGAGCTCAGCAATGCCAGGAATGTCCCTCCAGCCCTCCCCGGCGCAGCCCACAGCGCACGCTTTCATTCGGCATCCCCGCCGCATCCCTCCCAGAGTGCACCGGAGGAAAAAGTGCTGTTTGTTTATTTTTTTATTAACCTACACACACTCACACGCGGGGCAGCACGCACACACGCACTGCCACATGCCAGGCCTCCGGGAAAATCAAATTAGAACAGGCTCCCAAGGAGGGAGCTGCAAGCCTGAGTAGCCTCCACCGGTGGCCAGTTCCCGGGGGAGCTCAATGCACGGTGGGGGAGCTGCAAAGTTATCAAACCAACAAGAAGAGAGAAATCAAAGCCGCCTCCTCTTTCCACGAGCGCCGGACTCGCTGGAGCTGTAAATGTGAGAATTTCCTCCACAGTCAGCACTCAAAGGGAAAAGGTAACATTTTCCTGGCTGCGACCCCTCGCTGCTAATGCGCATCGTTCGCTGGGAGTTTGTTTGGTGAAATAACACCTCTGTCCCCTCGCAGCCCCGGGCAGGAGGCTCGACAAGAGCCGCTTCATAACGAGCTGCGCTCGGGCTGAGCCCCGAGTAGAACTCATCACACAATCCATGGTGGGGCAGAGCTCGGAGGCTCCCCGTGGAAATATCAGCACGCAAACGGAATGGTAGGAGGGATGGGAGAGAGAATGCAAGCAGACCAACGGACAGATCTGCCCGCAGACAGACAGCCGTCCCCGGGTGGCTACGCAGAGCGGAGGCATGAATGAACGGAGCGGAGGAAGGAATGAATGAACAGCGGGGCCGCGGTGAGATCACGGCGAGCGTGCGAGGCGGTGCGACTGCTGCTTTCTGCCGCCTCTCCGTGCTTCACAAGCTATTTTTAAGCCTGGAAAGGGCAGCGATGCTCAGGCAGACCCGTCCGTATGAGGGGGTGAAAAAGCAGCCGCTCGGAAAAGAAAAGCTGGAGGTGCTAAGGCTGAGCCCCTCGGCTGCCTGGGGAAGGTTCGGAGGGAGCTGGGAAAGGGCCGGTTCCTGGTGGCCATGGGCAGGACACCAGGCTTTGATGCCGTGCCGGCTGGAGGAGAGCTGGCAGCCACGAGCTGCTCGGCAGGGATAGGACAGGACCTCCTGAGCGGGGCCGGCAAAGGGACACCAATGTCTCCCCGTCCGGCTGGCGTCTGCCCTTCACCCACACTGCGGGGTTTGGGATAAGGACAGAGGCTCCCAGTGAATCACCCCGCTCTCCCCAAACGCTTCCCGTGACTCAGTTTCTCCTGCTGAAGGCCGACGAGGGGACAGCCTCTGCTGAAGGAGCCCCGAAGCTGCAGCCCTGCTTGGAGCCACCGTCCCATCGGAGGTGGCCCCTGGGGCTCCTGACCTGGGGCAAACCCCTTCCTCCCCCTGCCCTGCCCAGCATCTCCCACAGGCAAAGTGCTCGGGGACCCCCAGCACCCTGCAAAAAGTACGGCAGCCCAAGAAAGGCCTCTGGTCCCGCCGTGCAAAAATGCTGCGGTGGTGCAGGGAACCAGCCCGGGGCCGGATCCACGCCCCGCGGACCGAGCCAGACTCTGCAGAGGAGAATGCCTGTCCCAAGGAGCGACGTGCAGCCAAGGCGAGAGGAGGGGACCCTCAGGGGGAGAAGGCTGAGCCCCTGTGGAGGGCAACACAGCACCTGCCCAGCCTGAAAAAGGGGGAGCATTTAGCACTGGAAGATTGGAGGGGATTTTTTTTCTTTTTTGGCTCTTTTTTGAGCTGTCCTTTTGGTGTCGGGCTCCTCCAGCCCCATCCGGCTGCACCCCACATCTGCCGGAGCCTGCAGCTCCCGGCCATGGGGCCGGCCGACACCGCGAGCCCCGGCCACGCTGCCAGCTCGCTGCAACGTCCCGTCCGCTCGCCGCCGCTGCGCTCCACGCCGCCTAATCCCAGATGTCAGCGGATCCTTCCCTAGCCAGACACAAGTCTGGATCCCCTTCCAGTCACCTCCAGTTCAACTCTGCATCTTTCCAGTTGATTAAAAAGGAGGAGAAGGCAGCCAACTTTCCCCGACAAACCTCCGCGCGTTTCTAGCCTAAAATTCCTGCGCCCTCTAGTGAAGCCGAGCCGAACGTCTCGGCCACTCGCTGGAGCAAGACCAGGCAAAGCCAAGGAGCATCGGTGCAAAAAAAGTTGCTCCAGAGCTGCAAAGAGGCAAAATTAGCTCTAAGGGGATGCTCGGCTTTGCTAACACCGAGATGCAATAGCCCAGGCATGGTGGGGGTCCGGCTGGGTGGCCTCGGCGGCAGTGCCGGAGCTGTGGCCAGGACTTTTCAGGGATCCTGGAAAGAGCCCCCATTTTTTTCATATTTTGATATGTCCCAAAAGAACCAAGTCTGGGGATTTGCTCTGTCTGGGGGCATTCATTTACACACACACGCTCACCCCGCGCCGAGGGAGACATCACCACCCAGCAAGCCTGGCTGGAAACTTCCGAATCCGTCTTGCAGTGGAAACAGGATATTTAAAGATTTATGGTTTTCCTAAGGCAGAAAATTCCTTCCCAGTGTCTCAGCTCCAGGATCTCCTGAAGAGGTCCAACTCCGTATGACAGCGAACTGCCCCCGGTCCCGGCTGGGGCAGTTCTTAAACCAAACCAAAGAGGAGAGGACATTCAAATGAAGAGCCCTGAACTTCAACCCACAGYGTTTTCATGCATAGCAAAGGCTTCGTTTGGTGGCTGGGGTGGAGAGGAGTTAGCAGGGATGATGCTTTTCATTGTGTTACCCCTCCTTGGTGCTGGCCAAGCCTCCCCATGCCAAGCACAAGCTTCAGCTCCTGCCTTTTGCTGACCATGGTCTCCGCTGCTCCCACCCAGCACATCAGCACGGCAAAGAGGGAACGGAGCTTTTCCTTCCTCCCCTCCAGGAGGAAAACTTACGTTTTGGGATCAGACACCTACGTCGCATCCAGCCCGCGCCGGCCAGAGCTGCTGGCCCGACCAAACGAAGGCACRATTAGCGTGGAGACGTTTTCACGAACCAATTTGGCACCCGCTGGCGGCTTGGCCGGCGGGACATGTCAGGAAGCATCCAAAGCAGCGTCTCAACCTGGAGACGTACAATTTCTTCCTACATTTCAAAGGCCAGGTGGTGTTTGTCCCAACCCTGTCCTGTCGCCACGTTATAATGGATGTCTGCCTCTCCCTGGCATCAGACGTGGGRCTGCTAGACGTGGAGCCCACTGCCACGCTCCAGCGGGCTTGTAAACCATGATATTTTTGGAGCGGGATGAGAAGGCTCATGGGCGAGAGGCTGTCCTGGCGTCAGGAGCACAAGCAAAGCGAAAACACAGCGAAAAAGTTGTGAAGACTATGCAAGGCACCACAAAGAGGAGAGGACCTCCACAAAAACCCCACCGCTGCCCTGACACTCTGCCATCTATTTTTAAAGAGCTTTGCCTTTCACAGGCACATAGCAAAGAGCTGATGCCTTTTCTCCCCGTGCCGTAATTGGAAAAGGGAGCACGTGGACCACTCCAAGGTCTCCTGCCATGCTCCATCACGGGAGGAATCCAGGCCCGTTGAGAGGGAAAAACCAAGAGTTTCAACTCCCGACCGCCCAAAATGAGCAACGCTGGGTTTGCCCATCAAAGCACAGCGCTGCGCGCAGGGTGCAGGTGAGGAGCGCGGGTGGCTCGGGGGACCTGAAGGCAGCAACCTCTCCCAGGGAGACATGCAAGAGCCCCACGAACGCTGTGACCCGTCTCCAAAGGGAGTCTGGTTACAGTAGCTGGAGTCTCCAAACTCAGCCCAGCTGAAGAAAAGAAATAGTGTGGCTTTGCAAAAGGCAGTTTTACTGAAATTCAAATGATTCTCAAAAAAATGTGCTGGAAAAAAATGTAAAGATCATTTCAGCATCCTCGGGCCACGTTGCGATGATCATGCACCTTTCAGGGCTGCCCATACCCCTCATTTTTTAAAATTTTTTAAACATCTAGGGTTGTGAGAAACCCCAGCGTTTCATATTTCCGCTTGAGTTCAGAATAAAAACGAGCCCAAGCACCCCATTTCCCCCACGGCTCAAAAATCTCCGAGCTCTCCTACAAACCCTCCACATGGCATGGGAGCCTTCGCTTTCCATCCAAAACCTGGAACAGGCTATCAGGTTAAAGGGGCTGGGATGCAAAGGCTGGGGGTGAGAGCAGGGAACAAGCAGGACACCCTACATCTGTCTCAGCACCCCCCTCTGCAAAACTGCCTTGTGTCTCAAGAAAAAAACCAACGCCAGCCCCCAGCTACGTTCAGCCATTTAGGCTTGTTAGCCCACTTTATGGGGGATACCTAAACACACTGCGGATCTYCAGCACGTGTGCCCACACCACCTCTGAAGTGCTGCTCCACGTGCCCTCCCCGCATTTATTCACGAGGAACCAGTGCATTTGAGGAGGGCAAAATCCGCCTTACGTATTGTCACCGCTCTTCAAGGAGGGAATCAAACACAGGGAGGGAAAGAGAAAGAAGATATCACATCAACGGATCTTGCGGCAAAGAAGTGGGAGCTGTCTCCAGCCAGAAGGGATTAGAAGGGTGGGATCAGCTGGCCAAGAAGRGGTCCAACAGGGCACGCACCCGCTGCCCGTGGCTGGTGTCTTTGGCTGGAGCCATGGAGAAGGAGCGTCCTGCAAACCCACCAGGCACACGGCTGCATGCTCAGAGCAGCCATTCACCAGCGTCAGAGGGCCGGGTCAAGCTGGGATGGGCTATCCCGTTTGGTTTTGGACCACATACTAAATCCCGGATCTGTGGTGYAGAGATGAGAGTTTACCCAGAGCTAAAGAGGAGGAGAGCAGCTTGCCCAGGCAGCAGGGATAGTGCCCTGTCCACCACTGTGGAGCCAACGGAGGAGAAATATTAGGGGAAAAGTCCCCTTTTTGCTGTTCCCCTGCATCTTCCTGGAGCATGGAGGGGGGACCAAAGGGAAGGGACCCCATGCCTTTAAGTAACCCAGAGCATGGACTATCCTAGAGACAAAGCCAGACTTGGCAAAGAAACCAGCCTCAAGTGCTCTTCCACGGGAGCACTTAGTCCTTGGTCCTGCCAACTGTTCCACGGGCTGGGAGCGGAGAAGAGTGCGAGGGGGTGGCCACGCTCACAGAGGGGATGAGARGGAAACCCTCGCCCCACGATGCAGCCCACCCCATCCCAAAGGTGAAATAAATACGCCTTTCTGAGCACGCATCGTCTCTTTGCAGAAATAGGGGAAGACGCTTGGAAAAGCGTTTCCTCCAGCAGCTCTGCCACCAAAATCCCGAGTAAGGTCTTGCAAGACCTCCATGCATCGTATGGGGATGAGCACACATCTGATGGTGCAGATGTCCCTACTTCTGAACACATGAGCTCCTGCCGACTATCGGAGGCCTCTTCTGAGCTTTAAACTAAGCCCAGGGAGGAGATGACAAGGGCTGAGATGACCCAAGGCCACCCTACAAAATTAAGGAGAAAGAAGTTGAAGRGCAAGCTGGCTGACAGAGAGATGTGTTTAGTGGTAGAAGTGCCACCTGAGAAGTAATGGAGAGCATCGTTAACCTGAAACAAAGCACTCAGTCCTCGGAGGGATGAGCGGGATATTACAAACCACAACTCAGCAGGTTGCTCGAGCTGCTTGGAAGGATGGAGTATGATCCAAAACCAAAGCTACACAAGGACAGTGTAGGAYGGATCCTGAGTCTGAAAAGCTCTCTCCCATCTCTGGGATTAGCTCCTGGCATCCCCTGTTCCTGTTCTAAAGTGGAGCCTGGGCCCGTGCAGAGCTATGGGCTGCAGATTGCCGTTCCACCCAGCATTGCAACCCCAGGAGGGGCTTCACCTTCTCCATGCCTCCCTCACAGGAGATCCGACAGCTTCCATCCCAGAAAGGTCGAGCAGCCTACATTGAAGAGGTTCAGTTCGCAGGGTATCCGCACAGCTCCTGGGCTGTAACCGCACTCCGACACAGCACAGCTTCTCAAAGCAGGGTCTGAGCTTGCAGGGCATTTGGGGGTGGAAGGTGCTATGAAAAACGCATGAAATTTGTCTTTCAGCTAGGGGCGCCTGCACTTTGCTTTCTTTTTTTTTAATCCATTGGAATTACTCTGGATTTACACCACCGTAGATGACAGCGTTATTTGGTCTAAAGTCAATGAGCCAACCTAGCCGACAAATTCTTCCCCAAGACCGCGAGTGGGAGCCCTCCTCCATCAGTGAAAGCCTTTTCTCCGGCTCCAGGGGCTTTTGCCCGTGGGTTACAGCTCACGGGGCTGCAGCCCAACACGGACACGCCAAGAAGGGGCTGGAGCCGGGCCAGCCGATGGCAGCTGGAATCCAGCCCGCTTGAGCTGACAGATACGATTTGGGGGGTGGCTCGGATGGAAGRGGATGGTTTCTTTTCCACCGTGGGATTTACAAGTCACACGGAGGAGGGCGGCGGGCTTGGGTGGAAATGCGAAAAAAAAAACCCACCACCCAACCTAAAAAAACCCTCTTAACAACTCGGGTCAGGGTTTTTTGTAGTGTGAAAGGTACATTCCCGCCGCCTCCCATCCCTCCTTCCTCCTCCCGCCCCTCTCCCCCGTCTCCCTCTTTCCCTCCCTCCCCCCCCCCAGTCCAGCCCACAGCAGCTGGTTTATATTTGGTTGTAAATTTATGGCCCCTTTTGTGTTCTTAATCCTCTTGCAAACTATATTAAAGCCTCAGACCTTTCTACTTGGTGCTAATAAGCTCAACACTTGTATGCCTCCGAGGCAGAACATTAATTGTGGTGTGTTAATGAATGATGTAGTTTTGGACAGTGAGACAAAACAGGCCGTTTCTCTGCACCACTGTCTGCTTCCTCCTCGAGTCTCCGGGTCTAGGATGTCTACCCAGCCCACGGACTGCTTTTATTTTATTCTTTCTTTTCCTTTTTTAAGCCAGCTCTGCCTATTTTGGGATTACTATGCTGGAACAGAGCACGGGCCCGGCAAGTCCAGCGCACCGCTGCCAAGGCTGGATGCTTCCGAGGAAAGTCTGAGTCCCACCTTCCCCGTGCGCCGGAGCACACCCGCGCCGGCAGCGCGGATCCTGCCCGGGGAAACTCCTTCTTGTCCCCGGGTGCTGCTCAGTCTTGACCTGAAACCCAAGGGCTGTGTGTCCTGGCCATTTCCAATTCCCATTTCCTTCTCCACCGAGATGCTGGGGTCCCTCGCAGGCAGAGGCGCAGGAGTGCCTCCCTCTCTGTTTGCTGAACTTCAGCTTCCCCCTGGCCTTACATCCCATAAAACCAGAGCCCACGCTGCCACCAYGCCTAAGAGCAGATTTGCTTTGCCTTCGTTACAGCTCGCGTTGACCCAGGGATCGACACTTCSAAAAGACACAGGCGGTAAATCAGGAGTGACTGCCCTAATTTCACTTTCAGGGGTATAAGTGGGAGCTCACGGGTATCAAAGGGAACTGAAGATGTCTAAAAGGACAGACTGAGCATGAACTGCCAGGCTGGGACAGGGTCCCAGCTCGGCCCATACGGCAGAGGTGGCATGACTGTGCCACCGAAACAAGAACGGGATGGGGAGAGCACCGGGGTGTGGAGCAAGGAGCACCCCCAGCCAGGCACCACCCCCAGTCACCCCCTCCCGATGAGCTGCTGGAGGAGAGCAGGCGCTCCCTTCCCTTGGGACATGTCACGTCTGACCCCAAGGGATGATGTGCGCCCTTCATGTAATGGAAAAAAGCAGGGATCTGCCACCAAAAACCCAGAGCAAAGACGTGCCCATGCTCAGCCAGACACGAGAGCAACGTGGCTGCTCCTGCCAGTAACCTGCAAGGTGATTTCGAGTCAAAAATGCCACCAACGGAGGAACGAGCTGCAGCAYGGGTGGCCCAGATCCTTCTCCGACACCAACATAAACTCCGTGACCCAACAGCACTAACAGCCTCTCAGTAGATATTTATCTCAGGAGGGAGGTTGAGGAGTTTTGGGTTGCCTTTGTTTACTACTTGTAAACTGTTCTTATCGACCAGCTTCATCTCAGGCCAAGGACAGAGCCAACGCTGATGAGATCTGCAATGAAGCGATACCCCTGGCGCAGGCAAGCCCTGCTCCCAGCCCCGCTCTCACCCTCCATCCTGCCCCACAAGCTGGCACGTCCCTGGGCAAAGTTGACTTTATACCCAGAGACCCCCTCTCTAATAATTGGAGAGTTCATTTCCCAAATGGGGGAAGTTTTCTCCAATTTATATTGACTTTGACAGCTTCCTGCAGGGGAGCTTTAATAAATAGGGGATGGGAAAGCAGAAAGCTGCCATAGCTACCCGCTTGTTAATATGGCTTCTCCTCCTGAGCACCTTTCACATGTGCACCTCGGAGTCCTTTATCAACACCCTCGGGATTTAAGCCGCCRGGATAGAGAGGAGGATATTCACCTGCTTTATGGAAGGGGATATTGAATCTGTACRAGATCCTGAAAAGAAGCTGAGATAGGGAAGCAGCAAACCTGAGAGAAGAGCTCCAGAGACTGAGTTGTCCAACCCAGCTCTGATCCCATCACCGTCACGGGCAAAGTGTCCTACAGCAGATCCAGTAGTGATAGGTGCAGTTTGCTGGTCTTCAAGTTACATTGAAGAGCTACATCTCTTTGGAAAGCTTTGCAATACATGGCCAGCAAAACAGCCCATTTCAATGGCAAGCTACCAGAAACATCATGCAAGAACACGTTGGGTTTAAAGCTCTTTGCTAGAGCTTGTCTTGAACATCTCAGTGGCAATCTGTCCCGTCAAGAGGAGACCACGGCTCAATTGCCAGGGAATGATGAAAGAGTATCTGCCAGTGCTGCTGGCAAGTAAGTGCAACTCCACAGGCTTATAGAAAGATGAGGAGGACTTATCGCAGATGGCGACCATGTAAAGGTTGGTGGAACAAGAGCTAGAGATGACCCCAATGGTTCAAGTTGCAGAAGAGGGTGAGCACATGGGGTTTCATGCTCCACCTTTCCTYGTGTTGGCTAGCACCCTACACCACAAGCAGCCTCATGAGAAATTATGCCTCACGTACAATTTCTGGCAAGACCAGAAAAAGAGAAACCACTTAAGAGAGAAGGCTCAAGCTCAGAGRTGGGGAGAAAAACAGAATTTGAGAGCTGGAGGGAGCTACCGCTCCAGAAAGCCCCACAATACTTTAAACTGAATTATCAACAACCTAAAAGGTTTCCTAGGATATACTGCTCTTCTCCATGGAGCGTTCAGACTGCTCCAATTCTTTTAATATTTTCTATTAATACCAGCATTCTTACTATGAGATTTGGTGAAGTCTGTGAAAAACGCTGTCTTCTSCCAACAGGTTCTTTGCTCGGTTCCTCAGCAGGTCAAGAGGAAGGTACAGACCTAAGAGAAAGATTTCTACCTAGAAGGAGCAAGTTTAAATCTTAAATCTAGAGCTTCCACCTCAGACCTCTCGCAGTCTCAGCAGCAGGATGGGGAGAGTTAAAAGTCAACAGCATTTAACAGCAACAAAAGCTCAGGGCTAATGAACTCAAAAAGACGCCGGCAATTTCTGCCAGTAGAAGGCACCTGGCCTGGAAAAAGCTTTAATCTGGTCATCGCAATCTCGCCAAGAACAAGATGATCTATTTTCTCCCTGTTAGAAGCAGGTTCCCCTTTTCTCTGCGTGTGCAACTCACTCGGTCCAGGGCGAGGGATGGTTTGCGTAGGGGAGAAGGCAATTCAAGCGGCCGCCGGGCTCGGGGAGCGCCCAAGGGTGCGTGACGCATGAGCGCCGCGAAAACAGTAATTAAGAGACCGAGTGAAGGAATCAGAATAACCTCCCATTTTCAAAGGGAAGGGAATCAGCTGAGCCCAGTGTACCCAACCCCATGCCGCTGAAAGAGAAAGCTTAAAAAATAATTAGCTACTCTAGCATCGCCAGTCCTGCTGATACGGGGAAAGTGTTTGCTCTCGGGTACGCCAGAGCCCAAAGCAGAGGCAAGGTGGGCGAGCAGGAGCAGGCACGGCTGGCAAGGATCATCCCGGGACAGCGTTTTGCCAGAGTACCTGTTCTCAGGAGGCTTTAGCCATCCCTTAAGGAGGAATTAGGATCCTTGCCAGCTTGGGATCGTGCATGATGCCAAAAATCAGGAAGGCAAAAGGGTTTAGAGGAGAATGGAAATCCAGACCAGACTTCAGGCTCAGAAAAATCTGAAAGCGTTGGGATTCACAGGTTAGGGTCGGACATATATTTCCCACTAGGTAAAAACACAGAAGTGAGAACATCAGGTATAAATATCGAGGGAGAGAGGCTCTCCCCTTTCTATGCTGCCGGTATTACTCCTTGCTGGTGCCGGCACTCCCCATCTSAGCTGTGGTACAAATTACAAGTCCATCAGGATACCACAGAGGTCAGGCCTCCCTTTTCCATGACCCTGTTCCCATAACCCACGCTCTCCTCGCCTCCCCCAGTGTCTGTTCCTGAGGTCTGAATTCCGYGGTTTTATTAAGGCCATCGCAACCAAAGGCCTTCAGCTACCCACTTTTCAGTAGCAAAAAATTATCTTGCTGTGCAGAATATAAAAAGAAACAGCGAAGGAACATAGAGGCACCTTCAAATAGCTGGCTGCTGCCGCTTAACCCTCCCTTAATAGGAAATAAACAGGAGCCAAAGCTGCTGCCTTCCTCCCGCTGCCGGAGGAAAGCCCATCGCTCCCCATTTCCCTGCACCTCTCCTGCTGCAAATTATGCTCCATGCTGGAGGGAGCCCCATGAACTATCACCCTTTCTCTTTGATAGCAAGGTTGGAAAAAATATCTCCCTCCTTAAGAAAAAAAAAAAAACAAAAACAAAGAAGTAGCCCAAGCGGTGTAATTGCAAACACGGAGTTTGCCCTGGTCCCGGGTAGAGATTGACACCGCGTTTCTTGTGGTATCGCTCAAGAACCAACCGCCAGCGCATTAAGAAATGTGACTAATGGGTGTCATGGGGTGTTTGTTTTCTTGTCTTCTCCCCCAGGAGAAAAGAGCGAGCGATTGGGTTTGGTAAGGATTTTATAGAAATATATACTCCAAAATAGGAAATCCTGCTGGAGCAGGGAGAGGAGAGCGGACCTCGCCTCGGGGCAGGGACTGGGACAGCCCCTTGGCGCTGGGTACCGCACACCCCCTGCCAGCAACGTCGTCTCCACACCGCAGAGAGCGGGGCGGACACATTCCCTTCACCCCAAATCTGCTGCCTGCCCCAACCCAGCTGGGAAAGAGCCTGTCCCGTGGAGGACGGGATGCGAAAGCCATCACCCACGCCGCCACGCCAGCCTGCGCAGGCTGTCACCCTTGCCACCGCCTTTGCCTCCGGGAGTTTGGCTGGTGGGGGGACATGAGGATGATTCCCCACATCTGCTTGGGCTCAACGCCCCCTGAAACCGGGCTGCCCTGCGCTACCCACCTGCCCTAGGGCCTGTAAGGAGGGTCTCACCCCGGGACCACCGAGGGGGTGAGGCGAGGCAAGGCCCCAGGAGGGTCTCAGCCCCCCTTCAGCCAGCTCAGTCCCCCCTGCGCTTCATCCCGGGACCCCCATCAGCACCCCAATTTCCCTGAAATCCAATGCAACGCTCAGTGCCATGAGCCCCCCCGCCCAGCAAGCACAAACCCCGCGGGATCTCCCTGCAACACCCCCCCRGCGGAGCCTGGAAATGGGGGGACCGCGCTTCGTTGCCCCCTCCCACTCCCCTGCACCCCACGCCGCGCTGTGCCCCCCCCCGCTGCCCGCCGGCCGCATCGCCCTTTTAAGAGCCCTCCGGGCCCGCTCTCGCCGCTCAGCTCATGGCAGCCCCCCGCCACGCGTGCCACCGGTTGCGGGGGGCTGGTGGGGTGGTGATGCGGGTGGAGAGGGGCAGCACCTCCATCCTCAACAGCAACCTGCGGGACAGCCCCGCGTGTGACCCCCCCCAACCCACCCCCCCGCTCACCCTCTCGCCTCCCCATCGCCCTTTTAAATTCCTCAAAGGCATCGAGCGCGGATACAGAGGAAGGGGGGGGGACACCCACGCGGGACCTCC
>JASVER010000015.1:785443-819797 GCA_030449065.1 Oceanodroma leucorhoa
GCGCCTTTAAAGCCCTGCAATGAAATTTCGAAGTTGTCATCACTGGTTTTTTCACCCCTCAGATGAAAGAAAACAACAACAAACCCCTTGGGCAGAAGCGGTTCAATAAAAACCGAGGGGAGCGAAGGACGGGGAACAGATACTTCGTGAGCGAYTGGGTGCAGCTCCCCGGGACTTAAAACCCTGCTCAACAACCAGCTCCCACCAGGGGGAAAAAAAAATAATAATAATAATAAAATCTATATTATTTTCGCCACTTACCAAACCTTGAAGTCCAAGTTGACTTCAGCCACCCCGAAGCCGGAGGTCCCGCGGACCGCTCCCCACTCCCAGCATTTTATAGCGTGAAAGCTGGGGTGGTCCCCGCCCACAGGGTGCTGCCTGAAAATGAGTATTCATAAGCTTTTAGGGACGATGACAATGTAAAGCTTCCTCCGTGCTCCCCCAAGCCCCGGCTGTCGCCCGCCCGCCCGCATCGCCGGCCAGGCCCCCTCTGTCCCGCTTCTTCCTCTCCTCCATCACCCCGCTGCAAAACCCCTTATTTTTATGTAAAATGCTCAAATAGGCTCTCAAATACTGTCTCCCCCACTTGCACCCCTTGCAGGAGCAGCTCATGGGGTTTCTTTTATTTATTTTTTAATTTATTTTTATTATTATTATTATTATTATTATTTTATTTTTATTTTTATTTTTATTTTTATTTATTATTTTTATTTTTTTTTCTTCTTTTATTTTTTCTTCTTTTGTTTTTTCTTCTTCTTTTTTTCTTTTTTTCCTTCTTTTTCTTTCCCTTCTTTTTTTTTTTTTGAAAAGCCTCCGAAACCAGAATGTTTCTGCAAAGAGTTTATCAAATTACATTTGGCGACAAAGAGCTAAAGTGCATTTTCTTGAAGGCTTGACAATTGGGGAGCCATCAAGGAAATGAAAAGAATGACAGAAAACCAAAGGCTTTTGTCAGATGGAGAAACGCCATCGAGAAAAGCCAGGGTTGGGGGCCTTTATTTTTGTTTTGGTTGGATTTCTTTTCGACTTTCTTTTCCCAGGTGTTAAAGTTGGGGCTGTGGGGAGGGCAGGGAAAGGCAAGGAAAAGCCATTTGGTTTGGGGGGGACTTAAATGGGGGATTTCTCCTCTCGTGTTTTTTTTAACAAGATGCCAGTGTTTAAAAGAAAAATGAAGCCCCTTTAGAAACGTGAAGCTGCCGAGATAATGACTGCGGTCTCTCTAAGACTGGATGGGAACAGGTGATATTTTTTTTTTCCTTTCTTGTTCCCATCTGTCCTTTGTTCATTATGAGACGGACGAGAGACAGAAACGAGATCATTTCGATATTCCCCTTTTTCTGCATATACCTTCTCCCAAGGAAAAGAAACGCGGCTCGGTCCCACTCCAGGCATTATTAGAGAGGGTGGCTAGAGAGAGAATCACAAAGAAAATAAAAATAAAACCCCTCAACTCATTTTTTAACATCWTCTAAAGCGAGAAGCGGGCTGCCCGGGTCCGCTTGCAACGGGCTGTCGGGGCTGAGCTCCGGACGGTCCCTCGGGAAGATGCTCCGGGGACACCCATGCAGCCCCTCGGGGTTATCCCACCCCCAGCCCTATTCCCATTTTCTTCCCCCAGGTGCCACCCCGCATGGCAACAGCATTTTGCAGCCGCTCTCAGCCCCTTTCTACCTCCCCAAAAGCCATCCCGGCCCTCCGGCCCTTCTTCAAAACCGAATGCCAGGGCAATAAGCCAGCGGCCAAATGCTTCCATGCCCCTTCGGAGCATCCCGAATCCCAAATTCCCGGCAGGCATCCCCATGGCAGCCCCGCTCGGGGGCATCGGCAGGGGCTGCACACAGAAAGTCTTCAGCTTCTGCTGCTTTTTTTTTGCTCAGTTAGGAACATTTTGCACGTTTTCTTCCCCCGCTTCTGAAAATAGGAAGATTTCAGCTCCTCGGCGGGTCAAATAAGCAGGGATGCAACTGTCTTTCTCTGCAAGCTGGCAATATTTTCTGTACATGGTTAATAATCTCAGGTATCCAGAGTCTTTCCTTCATGTCTCCTGGTTTGAAATTTCTACTGAGAGATTCTTTTTCTGAGTGTCCTCCTTTTTTTTTTAAATTTCTTTCTTGCTTTCCTATTTTATCTTCCTTTCTAGTATCTCTGCAAAACTTTGCCCTAAAAAAWATCTGGTTTAAATGCCTTTCTGAAAACCCAACCCGCCAGCCCTGGCTGGTATTTATTCTCTTTTTCCTAACAAACTTCCTTTTTTATTCTGCTACCAGCAAAACCATTCTCCCAAATCTCAGCCCTTTTTGAAAACCATCTGGCTTTTCCCCTGCCCGGGTCTTCTGCGAGCAGCAGATAATTACTCGAAAGGGTGGGCTGCGAAGGATTTTTGCATCATTGCAAGAATACAGCCACTATTATTCTACATGCCATGCAGCCTTTTAGAAAATTAAAAAGGCATAACGAGAAACATCTTACCCTGCTCTGAAGGAAAATAAACTACGTTGAAGTTTGTCCGTTCATCTCAAAAGAAAATGCCAGGGTAATCCGAGACAGGGACCGGCTGGGAGGGAGGGAGGGAGGGAGCGAGGGGTACATGTGTGCATGTATATATTTTCAAGGGATGAGACTTTGAAGATGCTGCTGAAACACTATTTATATCCCAGACCTTTTAATACAAAACACTGCTGAAGAGGCAACTTCAAGGACACGCTGAGTGGGAATAATTCAAAGTTTGCTCTTTCTAAGACCGAATTTTCCTCGCTGAAAACACCGGGTGCACGTGAAGGGGGCTGGGATTTACACCGTTATCCTGGACCTCCACCCTCCTCTCCACACTGAAGATTCCCACCAGCTCCTTTTCCCCTCCCTGCTCCTGCCCCCTCTCCCAAACTCATCCAAAATCCTTTGAAAAAGAGTTAAAAGAATTCGGAGAAAGAGAGCGGTGGAGACCATCAGCTTTTGCACGGCGGCTCATGATTTTAAGGGCTGGAGCCGATGCGGACGTTAAGCTACCCGTGGCGATGCCCTACTGCCGGCTCCCGTCCCTTGGGTCCTGCCTGCTCTGCTCATTAAATCCCGCTGGGAAAACCAGGGAAGAAGCGGGGGAGAAAAAGAAAAGAAAGAAAACAAAACAAGACCCAAATGAAAAACACATCAAGCCTCAAACGAGAGGAAGTTCAGCGTGGGATTCATTGTCTCCCCGAGCGCCGAAACGAAGGGCTCGGCTTGTGCCGGGCACAGACTGCCCTCCAGAGACACGGCCCAGCAGCGGAGCGAGGCTCCCCGCCGAGGAGATGCTTTCCTAAAGGACCCCCMAAAAAATCCCTTTTCCCTTCCATGCCTTTTTAAAATTTCTTTTTTTTTTGGCTTAAATGGCAGAGGATGGCGGCCGGCTCCAGAGCTTGCCCCCAGCTGGGGCGGGTGTTTAGGGTGCATAAGCCCGGCGGTTGGGGCACCCAGAATTTGGGGCACCCAGAATTTAGGACACCCAGCATTTAGGGCACCCAGCAGAGCCCACACCGGGCGAGGGACACCCCCTGCTAGTCCTGCACCCTCCCAGCCTGCAGCACCTGCATCCCCCCGGGCCAAGAAGCCTTAAACAGAGGGAAGATGCTCTGGGATGGGGCCAYCCCTTTGCTGCGGAGTTATGGGGTGAAGCACCCAAGCACCTGCTGGTGGCACAGGGGGGGACCCCGGGCTGGAAACCCCACTTGGGGCTCCTGAGTGTGCAACCTGCTCRAAAGCGGGTGCACAAGGGTGCAGGATGGTGCTGGGAGCTCACCCAGCCTTGGGAACTAGAGGTGGCACCTTGGGGAGGGACGGGTGTCTGTTGTCATAGTCGGACAACACCAGGCCTGCGTCCCAGTTAGGCACCAGAGGTGGTGGATATTTTTTTCAAAAAGGGGAAAAAAAAAAAAAAAAAGCCATAACCCAGCCCCTTTTTTCAGAATTCAGCAATTTCCCATTTACTGTTTTTTTTGAGCAAAGCACGAAGAAGAGACGTCTGTCTTCTCTGCCTCCAGAAAATGTGAGGGATGTTTGTGAGAGAGGAAAGGTATTGGGGAAGAGGAAGAAAACAGCATTTTTCAGAACAAGTCTTTCTAGTTTTGGGAAGTTTGGGGAAGTTTTCCACTTCCCTCAAGGACACGTGGAACGAAGCTGGAAGCAACACGGCTCATTTTCTTGCAAAAATGCTTCATCCCCTTTCAAGCAGCACCGGTCTGAACCTTGCAAACTGCTTATGTGACCTTACGATTAAAAGGAAACGCAACGGCCCCACTGAAACCCACGGAATAAATTGGTATTTCACTCGTGGATGAGGCGGGGTGATGCTGGCTCCGAGTATTTCTCCATCTCCTGAAACACGCACTGATGGTTTCTCTAGCCCATCTTTAGGATCGCTCAGTTACAAGGAGATTTTCCCATTCCCCTTGCAGAATTCGGTTTTCTTTTAAGGAAAACTGCCTTAAACCCAAAATCAATCCATGCTCCCAGTTAAAAATCAGGGAAAGAAATTCATACCCAGTTTGAGCCGCATTCAGGTTGTCTGAGAAGGCAAAATCCATCTTCCTGCATAAAATAGCCTGGATTTATGATGGGAACAGAAATCAGYAGCTTCAGCAATAACTAGGTGCTTYGCGGGGTGCCYCGTCGGGCTGGTTTGGGGGTACTGGTACAGGATAACTGGGTGGCATTGCCCCCCCTCTGCAGCCTCTGCTCCTGTTTGCATGAYGGCGAGCAAACCCCTAAATGAGTATTAAATATCCAGGGTGACGAGGCCCCAGAAAAAAACACTTTTGCAAAGGGTTTTTCGAGGCCCGGGTGAAACCCTATCAAATCTCCGGAGCTGGCAAGCAGCGTGGGGAGGAAGTTGTTAACATTTTGGTGTGAGAAGGTACCTGCTCATCCTTTCAGCTCCGCCGTGCCCCTCGCCATTCAAGCCGGGCACGTGAACAGTTACGGTTAAGAGCACAAAACCTTTGCACAAAACACCGCAGAGTGACCCAGTAGCTAAAAGCTCATTTGCATTCATTAACAGTCCCGAGCCAAGTTCAGAGCTATTACCGCAGACCTGCTCCCCCCCCTCTCCGTCCCCCGCCCCGTCCCCCTTACCTGCCCCGTGAAAGGTCCCTCTCTCCGGCTGAAGCTCAAGGGATCGCGCTGGGCTCGAGACCTATCAAGTGACAGAGAAAATAATTCGCTCTGAAAGAAGATGCATCCCCAGGGCCGGGCGCTGAGGCCTCCAAAGAGGCGGCTCCGCACCGATTTGGGAGGCTTTGTTCCGCCGGGAGAGGAGCGGATGCGTCCAAGTGCTTCCAGCTCTCGCTGCTGCCCATGGAGCCATGGAAGTGGGGGGAATTCCCGGGATGAGGTGGGAAATGATCATGGATTTTATTCTCCCCGCTGCATCCTTCCCTGCCTTCTAATGGGTGATAGGGTTTAAACCTAGGAGAGATGGGGCATCTATGTTGGCATGAGTTTAGCRTGCCAAGAGCAGGCATATTTGCATYTGCCTCCTGCAGGCATTCCCTATTTCCCTCGAGGGTCTCCAGGAGCGCTGAGATGCTCTCTGGGACACTCTCCCAGAGAGGTTTCCCCCAGAGGAGCTGTCCTCTCCCTCCAAGGGGACATCCCAGTAGCATCCCAGCAAGTCCTCCTTAGCTCTTGGTAGAAGCTCTGCACCCAAGGTCACCTTCAACATGAAACCAGTGCCCCCAAACCTCCTACATTCGGAGCCCAGTTAGGCACAGCCTCCTGACCAGGAGGATGAGGAGGATCCTGGTGAGGGATCACGGGCAGGGATGATGCAGGCAGCTCAGGGGGGACCGTGCCCGCGAGTGTCGTCACCACCATGGCAGCCCCGTGGGATCCCGATGCATCTCGCCAGCTCGCAACGTGGGTGTGCGCCAGAGGCCCGACCCGCGGACGCGGTGGTCCCCCAGGATGAGGGACCGGGATTGCCGCCGGCGGTCCCCGCTCGGGCCGCGAGCTGGGCTGCGACTTACAGGGATGGATTCCGATGCTCAAAGCTGCTGTAAAATCTCCGGGGCGCTGGGACATCCTTCTCCGTCTCGCATTGTCTACCTCTCGCGCTAGACGGTTCTCATTAAGCCCCGCAATTGATCTCCTGTCTTTAAAGGAAACAAGAAAGAAGGAACAAACCAAAAGGGATCCTCCTTCCTTCAGCCCAGGGGAACAAATCTGGCTTTAATTTCTTTTCCTTTTGTCATTCCAGTCGGGGATTTCACTTTAACGACGCTGCCTTCCCCATTCCTCTTCTTCTGCTCTTCGAGAAACAGGAAAATAYCCCCTCTGCTTTCTATGTTTCCTCCCTTTGTTCTCCACGCCGCTTCTCTGATTTATGAAAGGACTTTTCTCTCCCTCTATCTTTCTTGTTGGGAGTCGAGGACCCCCAAAAAGTGGCRGTCCCCACCCCGGAGTTCAGAAGAGCCGCTCTGAGGCTTCCTCTGATGTTTCTGACTGGCGCCAAATATTTCATCTCAGCTGGGAAGGTGCTGGAGGACCACACCTTTGGAGCTATCCTTTGGGAGGGGGCTTCAAATTTGTGCTACTGAATAGCTTTGATTTCCAGTAATGGGAGAAAATCCACTCCAGCTCTCAGTATAATTCACACCCAAAGAGGCAGGAGGAGGCCGCCAGACCCATCCACCGGGATTAACCTCCCCAGGAGATTAAATCCTGCACGGCAGCGCTGCAGAAGACCCAGGAGAGACAGTAAAATCACCTCCTTTCCCTGACCTGGGGGCAGAGGCTCGCCGGCACAGATCGCGGTGGGTGCACGTGGAGGGGGTGAGAAGGAGCCCGCGCTGCTCCGAGGGAGCGCGACGGTAACGCCAGGAAAAAAAGCAGGTTATAGACTTTTAAGGTGGGAAAGGGCATGGAGCATAATGGTCTTTTAATCAGAAAATGAGACCAAAATAATGGCCTTTTAAGCAGAAAATGAGACCAAAATATGTTTTTTCATTTGGCATACGCATCAGAAAGTTATTAAAAGGAAATGGTTAAATATCTCATTAATGAAGATGAATGATGCCTCAGATTTGTTTTTAAACAGTTCAAAGCAGTTTTTTTCTGACCTCCCAAAGTGCGTGTGTGGAGGGGGATCTCAATGGCTTAAAATGTTCCTTTTTTTCTCTATTTTTTTAAAGCAGCTTAAACTGATTTCAGTGCTGGAGCTGCTGCTGCACACTCTGGGAGGGAGAGATCAGGCTGGGACATGAGAAAATCAGTTTGCCGAGTGCAGAAATACGCCGGGGATCTCGGGGGCTGCTCTGCCAATCCACCCTCTCCATCACACTATGAGATGTTCACAGCTGGGACTGAACAAGCTTCCTCCTGCTAGAAAGCACACGCAAGAGCCTGGGAAGAAACAGCTCCAGGGGATGAGGCACCTCATCCCCCTAAAATCACAGCTGGAGCTTCCCCAGACGGCAAGCTCCGAAGGATGGAGGTTGTCCCACCGCTATGTTCACCATCACCATCCCATGGTCCAGGCGTCCCAGCCCGGGACACCAAGCCTTCTCCKGGGGACCAGGTCGGACGGGGTGTCCGCCTGAGCTCTTTCACACGGTCAAACCCCCAGGCTGCCCCATGAATCCCGAGCCCCAAATAAAAAACATCCCAGCKCCTGGAACGGCCAGAGACGGGAGGGAGCGGAGGGCAGGGGAGGAGCGTGTTTTCAGATTGTTTTTTGATACACAGCCTAAAATAAGGCACAGAGGAGCTTCTTTTAAGAATGATTGCATTAAAATAGCCCTCTCCATTACACAGACACTAATAGAGGCTCAGTGCATTATTTCTATCAAAGTGCAATTTGCATTTACAAAGGGCTCCTGGGAAGTGATGGATGGGGAAGGAATGGAGAAAGGCTTGTAAAGCCGAGCGTGCTCATCTTGGAGTAACTTTCAAGCACAAGGCGGTTTTTCTTACACCTTCCCCTCCAAAGAAACTCGTGACGTCTGCTTAAATGAACATTCAGGCTCTCGCCTTTCACCCCGCAGCCCATCAATAAAAGCCGGAGGAGCGGAGGAGAGGGGATATTCATTTATCTTCATTAGGACTCTGGCCAGCTCCTCTGATCACCACGTCGGCGTCGCCGGGAAGAGAAAAAGCTACTGTTCCTCTCCCCGGCTTCCCCGCCCGCACACGCACACCCCGCCACTGGCCTCGCAAGCACCTCGGGGTGGTGGGACCCCGCTCAGCACCTGCCCTCAGCCGAGGGGAAAATGGGATTTTGGGGGTATTCCCCTTTTCTCTGCTCCTTTGCAGAAGCCGAGCTCCAGGGGAAGAGTGGGCAGCAAGGGGAGCGCGGAGGAAAAAGCAAATGAATGTCGTGAGATACCCATCAGCGGGGGCAGATTAAAGAGGAGGGGAACCCTGTTAGATGGGCAGAAGGTGAAATGGGTGATACCTGGCTCGAACATCTGAAAGGGGTGATATCTGGCCTGAAAACTCAGCCRCCATCACCAGTCTCCACGTCACCTCCTTGCATTAGCTGTTTAGAGGCCCACTCCCACTTTGGACAAGGGGGATCACTTTGGGAGAGGCACTTCACCCTCCCTGCCCTGCTCAAGGTTTCCTCCCATGGACAGGCTGAAAGAACCCCCTCCTTCAAAGCCCTCTACAAACCTTGCTGGGGTCCTGAGGAACAGAGCCACCTCCTGCTGTGCTCAGGGATGTCACACAAGTGTCACTGGATGCTCTTCCACCTCTTCTCATGAAGGATGCTCCTGGGAGCCAAGTACTGGGAGTCAAGTACTTATGGATTGCACGAAGACCTCAGGTTTGGGCTCCATATCCCTCCTGAAACCCATCAGCAGCTCCCTGAAACCCCCTCCTGAAATGCACTAGCAGCTCTCCCAGCTCTCTCCCTAACCACCCAGACACCCAGTTCTCCTTTGACCCTTGATACATTTTTGAGCCCTGGTGGCTTCCAGAAGCAACAAGGTCCGCTGTTCAATAACACTTTGAAGAATAACCAGGGAGACCAGGCCTTTAAGAGATGTCAGATGTCAAATTTAAGCTACTTTCTTGCACCGCCAAAGTAGAAGATTAAACTTTTAAGAACACTTTGCATGGCTTTGTGCTGCCTGGTGTTCAATGTTTCTGTATTTAAGTTCTCAGGACGTCCCTGGGGATGGAGGTCCAGAGCAAGAATATCACACCTAGAAAGAAATCTCTTCTTTCATCAGATATTTCCCGCCTTTGTAAGTTTTCTTCCAATGTCTATCAGAGCAGTCCTCTTGGCATCTAAAAGACATCATCGGAAAGGGGAGGGAGCCCCCAGGACAATACGTTTCATGAGCTGGAGGAATCACTTTACAATGGAAAAGTCACATCGGGAACCCACTGCTGACGGTGGGTATGGTTCATCCCACCTACGTGGAGCCCTCCACAAACAAGGCATCTGCTCCAGGTACGCCCTCTGAGGTCCCCTGGTACTTTCAGAGATGGAGGCATCTTCKCCCAGGACTGGTGTTTCAGAGGGGCAGGATCTGTCCTCCCATGGAAGTGCCCATGACTTAGGATGGGATGAATCTCTCCCTGGAAGTGCCTCATGGCCTGGCATAGCCCCACTTCAGCAAGAGGAGAGAAGGCAATAAAAAGAAGATAAGGGGGGAAGGACCATGGCCGATACACTCTGGGGTGGGAAGTGTGACAGGGGACTGGAATACTCTCTGGTCTAGCAAGGACATTCCCTGGGAAGACATTAAGAATCACATCACATGCGTTTCTTCTGGTTGAACACAGACATTTCACCCGAGAGCATCTGTTCAGGCTTCCTCTGTACTCAGAGCGATACACGTCATCTCATCCTGACTTAGCCACCTAACATCAGACAGGTGAATCCCAGGTGGGAGGGTCTACTCTTGTCCTTCAGCTCTAGAAAGATCCCAGGGATCTAAAGTTGGGTGAGATGAATCCCTCTCCCATGTTTAGATGAGAAAGCAGGATTCAGGGTCCTCATAGCATGGGCACCAACTTCCCAAGAGCGGTGAGGGAATTGGGTATTATTTCTTCTCATCAGTTTTGGAAGCATTTTTCTCACATTTTTTTCTTCCTTGCTTTCACTTGCGGGGGTCCTAAGCCACGCATTAGGCACCAGCCCCAGCAGAGAGGTGACACAAAGCGGGGAGCAAGGGGTGATCCCTTCCCTTTCGGCCCTGGGTACGGCTGGGTGACCCGAGGAGGACCAGCCCTGCTCTGGCCACCATGAGAATCGCCGCGGTCCCCTCAGCACCTCAGCCTTGTTCACCACCAGCAAAAACGCCCCGGAAAGAAAAAAACAAGAATATAGCTTGTGACTGCTGGGCACTAAAGMTGATGGATTTAAGAGCAGTATTGCTCTCACAGCGTTTTTACAGGCTTCCTCAACAGCAGCTTCTCTGCTCCACAGGCAGTTATTGCCTCTATTTTATCTCTGTTTTATGGGATTAACAACCATATCACCTCTGCCCTTCCTAACCTACCGTTCTGCCTTCCTAACCTAACCTCACCTTTTTGCCTAATTGCCCAACTGACATCATTAAGTCACACTCAGTCATCCTCGGCCAGGACTTGCCTTGAAGTGTGCTCTACTCTGGACCCACAGAAAGGTTCACATGCCTGAAAACGTGTCCAACTCCACTCACAGGAGATACTTGCAGAAAACACTGCTCCTACCTAAAGCCCCACCTCAGGGCTTCAGAAATGGGACAGAGCCAACGAACTCCTCTCTCTCGCAGCTCATCTGCCCTTGTGACGGGAGCTGGCTCCAGCATCTCTCTGCTTCACAAAGTCCTGCAGGAGACATGAGGACACACCACGCTTTTCACAGAAACAAGGAGTCTTGCAACTGTGCGTGCTACAAGGAAGGAGGGCTGATAGACAGAGATACAAGGATGTATAGGTACTTCCATGCTAGCCACCACTCAACGCATCTGAGGGTTTACTCTTGTTTGCTGCCTTCCCTCCCACCTCAGCTCAGAGCAGTTCAATCCTGTCAAGCCATAGCAGCTTTCCAGCCCCAAGCAGCATTATTTTGTTGCTTTTCTTTTCCTGTTTGCCGATGGAGGAGCGTGTTTGAACAAGGCATTTGCTTTGCAGACAATGCATAAAGAGCTGGGAGTAGCTATCTGACCAAGGATGACCTTCAGCCCCGGGTTCATGCTCATGCTGGCTGCCCCAGCAACCTCCCCAAGTGTGGTGCATCTCCATGCCAGCGTGGCTGCACCTTGCTCAGAAAACCAACGTGTTCTGTGGTGACCCTCCATGTGCCACACAACGTCCAGGAGGGTTCTCCACATCCCCTGCTTAGCTCCTGCTGCCTTATGGGTGAGCAAATCAGCAGGTAGGAGCAAATTCCTCCTTGTTCTACCTCCTGGGATATTTCCTAGCCTATGGAGGTCTTCAGCTCATGCCAACCTACGCTTGGTGAGCTGGTASCTCTCCATTGCATTGACTACACAGACTAGATCTTTAAGGCAAGTCTCAGCTGCCCACACAGAGGTACGAAGTGGTGTTTGAGGTGCTCGGGGTATCCGAGTTGTCCGTATGGAGCCGATGGTAAGAGCTCAGCACCCCGGGGAGAACTGCATCCTCCTTGAACAACAACTGGAGGCCAGGTGGGCTTCCCAGGTCTCTAAAACTGGGACTGGTCTCTGAGACGCCTGCAATTGAATTTCACCTCTACATTTAGGTGTGGGAGTCTGGGAGCTGAGTCTTGCCCAGTGTCCGGCTGGAACCCACTTACCGGGGACAGGCGAAAACCCTCATTTATATCACTGYGATAAGGCTGGAAGGGCCTCGAAGGCAATTTCATTCAGGGAGCCCCAGATTTCATGAGCAGTGCAGTAAAAGGCTTAGTTTCTAATTTTGTGAAAGAAAAATGTGTGTTGGGAGATACTCCAGGGAAGAGGGGGTGATGATGCTACTGTGTCTGCAGCAGCAAAACTGCTTTAAGAAGCCCTGTTCCCAGCTGGCTTAGCCACAGGATTACTGAGAAGATCTGAGCTTGAACGAACAAGAAAGAAAACCCTGAAAGCAGTGTTTAAAACCACGCTGTTACCGGATTGTTTCGACAATCCAGCTTGCATCCTTGCTACCGAGAAGGCAGCAGCTCCCACCACCTCCCAACCCCGAAGGCGGGGGGACCTGAGCTGCCTCCTCCCCGCGCTGCTCCGATTCACAAGCTCTGCAGATGCATTTTTCCGGCGTGGCGTGGCACGGCATGGCGTTCAGCCCACCGCCGACCCCAGATCTGAGCAGGGGTCCCCGTGCAGCATCTGCTCCAGCACAAACCGCTCCCGACACACGTTGGTCCTCCCTCTTCTCCARCCTCCGCGGATGGAGACGCTGCCTTGCCGCAGCCCCCAACACAAACGCCTGTCCTCACCATAGAAAAATGTTCTTCCTAACTTCAACCTCTCTGGATGTAATTTAAGCCAATTACCTCCAGTCCCATCCCTGGTGAACACGGAGAACGGTTCATTCCCTTCCTCTTTGCAGAAGCCTGTTACATATTTGYAGGCTGTTATAAAGTTTTCCTAAACTAAACAACTGCAAGCCTTTTGATCTTCCTTCCTTGGCATTGATTTCCAGTCCTCYGGTCTCTTTTGCAGCCCAACTCCGGACTGTCTCCAACCAGTCTGTGCCCTTCCAGCACTGCAGCCCACAAATTTGGGCTCAGAGGGCTCAGTAGCACCAAGCCGGAGAGGAAGACCGGATGCTTGGACCATGCCCAGCAGAACTGAACTCACACCTTCCCTCTTCCATCATTTTTTTGACGAGGAAAATGGTTTCCCTGAGCATCAGTTCTCCCCGGCTCTACCTGGGCATAGCATTACTCAGACGCAGACGCACTCAGCTTTCCTTGGGTGCAATTTCCCCAGCGGGGTGGGGAGAGCGGCTGTAAAAAAAATATTTAGAAGGGAGCCAAGCAACTAGGTGTGTCTCAGAAAGCCCAAGCTGTACTTTAGTCATCGGCTTATCTATATGGGAACGGGGTTGGGGTGACTCCGGGGTTAAGGATGTCCCACGTCACATTCACCTGCTTTCTAGTAGTCCTTGGKGGGGGGGGAAATAATAAAAGATTGTCCACTAGATGACTAGAAAAACAAATAAAAATATAATAAGCCAAAAGGCAAGGAAGGAGTCAGTCCCCTCTGCACCAGGGAACTTCCTCGTCGAAATTCCCGCATGCAAATCTCGCCCGCCCATCCCACCTCCCGGGCACAGGCAGATCAGAAGTGCCAGGGAAGCACGAGGGCTTTACGAGGCGCACGGCGCGGGGAGAGGGGGAGCAGGCAGCTCGGGCAGCCTCGGCTGGCGACGGAGATTCCTCCGGTGCCAGTTGATACACGCACTGCTGGGTCCCGGTTTCGGGAGGGGGGGAAGCAGCTTTCCCAGGAGGGCTGGGAGGCACGGCAGGAGCCGGCTGTGTCTCGCCAGTTGGTGGAAAGGCGAGGGCTTCTTCTTGTCTCTGCTGCCAGGAATTAAGCCTTTCCCGGTGACAATCCCAGCTGCCGCAGACATGGCCTTAATCAGCAAAAACAAGCATCCTGGCAAAAAAAAAAAAAAAAAAAAAAAAATTAAAAATTATGCTACTGTAAATTAATATGAATGTTTGCAATTATAACTAATTACTATCACTTAGGTATTCACGGCTGCCTGTTTGGTAGCTATCCAAGCTGTAAAGACTTGAGCCGTAGGTTGGTTAAACGACAGCCTGGTTGACCACATCTGCGCTGCAGGAGCACAGAGGTTACATCTGCACCGGCGCGATGGACGTGTCGGGGACCACCCGCCGGCCCCGAGGCCATCTGGCAGGGACAAGCCTTTGCCCACCGAATTGCCCTCCCCTACCTGCCAAAAACAGGGTGGCCACATCCAACCTGCCTTTCGGGGAGGGTCTGGGGGCCACGCACGCTCCCGAACCATGCCTAAGAATTACCTGGGCGAGCGCTAATAATTTAACAGCGGGGATAATTGGTGTCTGAACCCTGGAACTGTTTAATTTGCTGGTATAGACACAGCCTCAGGGCTTTCGCTGCAGCCCTACCCCAGGAAAGCATCCCAGAGGCTTGAAAGCATGCGAGCAGGTGTGAAATGTTTTCCTGGGTTAGGACTAAGGGTTCGGTCTTAAGCTGAAGTCAGTGGTGGGGAAATCTCGCTCTGGTAACCCCAAAAGGCCAGTCCTGACATATACAGTGCTCAGTGTCCAACACCGGGCTGGGTTTTTGATGAAGCCAGCACCCTCATGCGCTCCTTCCAGCACCTCGGGGCCAAACCCCGGAGAGATGCTATCTACCCCTACATGCCGCCACACGTGTGCACAAGCCCTGGGCTGGTCTGCCCGTAGACRAAGCTCACAAACCTCTCCTGAAGTCGGGGAACACTGGAGCCAGGCAGGAAAGCCGCTCCCGGGGGTCTGGATGTGGAAGATCATCCCCAGGACTGCACGTTCACGGGGATTTTCTGCCTGTGTAGGTCGCCACGGTGAAGCTTTTGATGCCGAGATGTCCAGGACATGACCTTGAAGGCTATGTGTAGCCCAGTCGGCCCTTGGGGATGAGCTGGCTTTGCATCCCTTCCGCCAAGTTGACAGYAGAGTTGTCTTCTCCCAAGCAATGCTGGAGAAAGGTGATTTTTGGCCAAAGCAGAAATGAGCGCACAGCGTGTGGCTGTGCTGATGAGCTGCTTGATTTCTCCTGGGGTCTGCTGGCGAGATGAAACAGCTCAGGAGGGTGGGAAGTCAAACCTYGCTGCAGCCCTGCAGCGCCGGAGCCATCGCTTCCTGGGAAGCTGGTGGTTCCTGCGGAGAACAAAGGGCATCCTGGCCGATCCCGCTCCCATCACTTCTGCACACCAAGGGCTCGCTCCACGCTGCATCGCAGCTCTGGGGGGCTCCTGACCAGGTCCTTAGTAACAAAATACAGGTTGCAGGTCTGTGTCACCCCTGGCTGTCTGCATTCACCCTTCAACCTGGTGACACCCTCGTGCTTCTGACAGCACGTGCAACCTGAAGSCCAGCTGTGCTCTTGCAACCTCCTACCTGTACATGCTGCTGAGATCCCTCCCTCCAYCACCTGCTTTGAGATGAACAAAATATTCTCAGCCACCTCAACCACAAAGCATCCAAAGGGATCTCAACCGATACGCCAGGTACAAAGATGCTTCSATCATCTCGCCAGCCCCATGCTGGGCATGTTTTGCCCGTCAAGCAACAAGAGTCCCAAGCAGTCCCACCAAGGAAGTTAATTCCCCAGCCAAGTTTTGCATCTCAAGCAATTGTCTTTCCATAGTGAGGAAGATTTCTTGGAGCAGGATATCTCTCAGTGGGACACAACAGACCGTGATGGGATGATGAGGATGGGGTTGAGTATCACAGAYGTGCAGTGAACGCTTAGCTCAGGGCCTCAGGCTGTTGCACCATGCTCTGCTCCATCTCCCGTCAATGGTCTGATGCAAACCCATATTTTTCCGACTGCAGTGACTGCAGGCTACCTTATATCCTGCCCTCAGCCCTCCGAGCAGATGGATATAAGCGGACACATCCCAGTCTRTACCTAGAAAGAGGTGAACACGAGAGCTGGAGGGGTTTCACAGCACAAGCTGCGATGCCGAGGCCAGAAGCAGGTGCTCAACAGATAAACTAGGGATTTCCACCTCCAGTAGCCATGGTTTCAACAGAAGCCAGTCCAGGTGCACCCGGCCAGCAACTGCTTCAGGCTCTTCGCAGAGCCTTCTGCTTTCTCATGAGCCGGTGGAGCTGAGGGCAGCTGAGGCCAGGAAAGGACCCAACCGAGATAAAGTTATGCTCATATCTCAACCCCTGGGGAACGTCAGCCAGGGTCTTCCTCTTTACAGCCCACTGGTATGCGTCTAATACCCACCAAAAGCAAATTTGGACAATAAATATTTGGTTCCCAGTGATGTCTCCCTTGTAAAGCAAATCTCACTGCCTCAGAAAGCCCCAAAGCTGTGCTGCAGTGAGCAGAAGCTGCAGCTTCAGGTGGGGCTGGGGGTGCTGGGGGAGGAGCACCCGCTGCTGGAGCCACTGCCAGCTGGGTCCGTCCCTCAGCATGGGCAATATTAAGAATATTCACCTGAAGGACACTTTTCCCCTCTTCTGTGGGCTTCTTCTATTCTGAATCATGATGCTGTTGAGAAGTGGAAGAGCGTAAGRCAGGAAGGTAGGGAAGACCTGTCCAAACACGACAGCTTAGAGGCTGTTGCCCATCCTTTCTTGGACAGACGGGAACAGAAAAATACCTAGAGATCCAGTCACCCACCAGGCTCTGCCCTGGAAAACCCRTGGCTTTGGCTTGTTAAGAGGCTGGTAGGGCAGAGTGAAAGCTCGGTGCCAAAGATTTGGGGAGGAGAAGAGCCAAGTGCTGCCTTCAGCCAGGGCTTTTGCACCTCATGGTGGAGAAACGTTACCAGAGCTGCAAATGATAGTGGTGGGATGGGGCTGTAGAGCATCCCCCTACACTCTGCACAGTCCTGGGGGTCATCGCAGCTGCAGCCTAAAAAGGGGACAGTAGYGAAAAAGACTGAAGTTCGGGATCTTTCCAGGTCTCCACACGACCTGTTCCCCGCAGGCAGSGGCTGCTGGGATGGTTTTGTTACCAGGACTGTGGATGGAGAAGAAACAGGATCACCTTCAGATGGGAGTCCCCTGCACGGTGGAGCAACAAGTGCCCGGGGCCACCAAGGGAGAAGAAATGAGGTCCCGCCACTTCACCGAGGACCGTAAGTGAGGACCCAGGCAGCAAGCGTGTGTCTCCGCACCCCCTCAAAGAGTGAGCCGACATCTGCAGCGGGCTGGCTAATGAATACAAACGACTGCCCCGTGCCCCGCCGGGGGGTCTTTAACACTTCACGCGTCTCAGCGACGTTGAGTAATCATCTCCCAAAGCCTGCTCGGGCAGCCCCTCCATCCCACGGCAAGCGGCGGGGAGATGAATGACTGCTGAGAAGACGYGGCATCGCAATAATTTTTCATCCACAGCGTTGCTTAACCTTTCGTGAGCAAATCAGATTTCCCTGACACCGGCCTGGGCGCCGTACCTGCATTAAGTATTGCTGGGTCAGGGAGGGGCAGGCGTGATTTATGCCTTCTCCCCGCTAATCGGATTCTGGGGCAGGCAGATATTGATGGGCGCCTGCCTTTGATCCATGGCTCTCGTGAGCCTTCATTCAATTAACTGCCCCGCAGAATGCAATTAGCAGGGCCGCGAAGCCACGTGGGCCTCATAATCATGGCACAGAGGGAAGATGAAGGGGCTGTCACCAGGAGGAATGCCACCCGGCCCCACCTGGGGATCGGATGCACTGCGGTGCGTTTGGACAAAACACTAAAGAAGCACCAAGGGGGAAAGGAGAAAAGTCCTGTTTACCCCAAGCGGTCCCATCTTGCTTCTTCCCCATCACACAGCATCACCGCACGATGCTCCCACCACCCTCGCCTTCGTTGCCACCTGGCTTGACCATCCTTGCCCTCTCTTGGCATTGYGACTGCTCTGCCATGTTACTCCCTGCATGACCCAGTTTCACGTCCCAAATCCAGCTGCTCCACCTCCTGCGTCTCCCTGCCCACATTTCTTCCCCTGTACGTAATGCTCTGTGCTCATTCCTCTTGGATTTCATCCAGTCTTCTTGCCAGGGGAGGTGCAATCCCTTCCCTGGCGGCTTCATCTCCCTCACCCATCCTTATCGCAGGTCGTGCTATCTCTGGGCTATCTGTTCCTCTCCCTTCTCATACTTGTTTATCTGCTCGAACAACCTCCTTCACCTCTGCTCTCCGGGCATGTGATGACAGCTGTCTCTATCAGCTTTCTTCCTCCACTTTTGCTTTAAACTCTTCGGTCCTGCAAACTTTGGCGGTCCTTCTGGTCCAGTGTCCATCCACCCACTTGTTCCTTGCTCTCAGGGGTGGGAAGAAGTTCACTGAAGATGGCCATGTTCTCTCATCCATCTCACACAATCTTCCCTATCCTGCCAGAACTGGTTTTGACCTATGGCAGAAGAAATCTGGCAAAGCCTCCACACTGCAACAACATCACCGCCGACGGTGATGTCAACTGGGAAGAACTGAACAACCACGGTGAGCAGAGTGAAGGCAGGAGGGTGAGAGCCATTAGGGCAAAGTGCAGGGTCGTGCACCAAGCAAAGAGCCCTTCACCTCAAAATGGCCAACGAGAAGAAAGACCTGGATGCGACGGTCACTGCCTACAACAAAGCAATTCCGTCATAGCACCGAAAGAGGGTGTTTAGTATCTGGTGAGACATTTCCAGTTGAGACAGTGAAGCATTAATGCCCGTGTACGTGTCAGTCCTGGCAGCTCCTTGCAGCACGCACCTTTTTGGTCCACCATGTTGAAAGAGAGGCTTAGATGGGAACACATATGGGAGATGGGAACATATATGGGAGATGGGAACATGTACGGGAGATGGGAACATGTACGGGAGATGGGAACACGTATGGGAAACGGCAACCAGAAAATGGAGAGGGACAGGGAGCCTAAAGCCCCTGGGCTTTGCTGGGCAGGGAAAACCCCAGCTGAGAAGACAGGATGATTTCTCTCTCTACACATATCAAGAGAGACAACACCACGGAGGTGAAAGAGCTAATAAAATGGAAGAATAAGAGCCGACACAAAAGCAAGCAAGTGCAAACTGGTCTCTGATACTGGCGGGACATGGGACAAATAATTTTAAGTATCTGGAAAGTGAGATGCTGGAAAGGTTTCCAAATAGGTGTCCRGGAACAAAATCCTCACTCGTTCAAAAGGGGGATTTAAACACGACTGATACCAATGTAACACCACAGGACCTAATGAGATCAGCCCAACACCTCCAAGAAGCAGACTCCCAGAYGGAGGCTTTGAGGTCTGACGTGAGCCCAGGTGTTTTGGGCAGTATTCCCCTGCCTGTGTGCAGGGACCTACATCTGAGCTAGTCAACCTTTGGAGTCAATGAATCACAGAATAGAATGAATGAAGGGGATGTCYGGGCCATCATTATTTGGTGCTCAACCAGTTTGGGGGTTGGTTGGGAASGTTTTGGCTCCCCTGCAGTCTTCTGCCTGATTCAAAGTTCAGCGATCACCCAACAAGGTTTTCTTTCTTGTTGCATTTGCTGTAGCTGTTTTCCAAAGAGTCGAATCCCAAACCCACAAGCAACCACAAGCAGGGAGGTTTTTTCCTCCTTTTCTTCGAGGCAGGTGAGACAAATACTTTTCAACAGATATTCCTGAGCATTTATTTCCTCCTGTCTCTGTCCCTTCTTGCCTTCACCTTGATTTACCTCTTAACCTCCTTCCTTGATGAGATTGGCTGAGGTTGCAGGAAAGTGAAGTTGTCAGATGAGCCTGTCTTCAGCCCATGGGATTTTCCTCCTTCAGGGAGCCAGCTTCAGCAGCCCCAGGGATGGAGCTGCCATGGGACAGAATAAGGGCTTGGGACATGAAGATGCCTGCRTCAAGCTGTGGGTTTGCTACCTCGTCATGTCCCACGTACAGGACAGCCATCAGTCCGCACGCTCAGCACCCCCGGTACAATGGTCYGCCTGGTGTCACCCTAGAAAGCAGTCACAGGGTGGGAACTGAGCGGCTGAGCATCAGCTCTGTTGGGCCAGACCTCGTGGTGACAGTGACAACCAGGTTGAACGTAAGCCCACAGTTACTGTCCCTGCAAGCACAGCAAACCACGCTCTGGGAGTTGTGTTCAGATTGGACAGTAAGAAAGTCTTCGCTGGGAGGGTGGTGCAGCCCTGGGACAGGCCACCAGAAAGGTGGGGGACGTCCATCTTGGAGGTTGTTCAAGACTTGGTCACATAAAGCCACAGCCATCCCGATCCAGCGTTCGCAACAGTCCTGCTTTGAGCAGGAGACTGGCCTAGAGACCTCCACATGTCCYGTCCCACGGGAGAGGGTAGGAGCATCTCTAGGTCCAAGCATGTTAAGGCTGYGCTGGATCTTCTTCCTTGTGGTGTCCCGCAGACCCCACAAAGCAATACTGATGGYGATAACCCAGCTACACTTGCTACTTGGCCTCCATCCCATCTGTGAGGGGAACACAAGGCAGCGAGCCACCGCACGGAGGTGTTAAATCCCAGTGCAGAAGATGTCAAAATGAGAAACCCTTTACTTTAAAGATGAGTAAAGCAAGTCATGGACAACCAAAAGGAGCAACCCAAGGGCTCAGGGCATGCTCCCTGCATCTACCCAGTGACACGGCATCAGGCCAGGGTGTGAGCGGAGGTGTGGGGCTGCGTCTCGCCCCCTCGGCTGCTCCGTCCCAACTTGCTCTTCTCCAGAGATGCCTGGGCATGTTCCTGGGGAGGGTTTTGTTCCAGGGACTGCTCCTCGGATGGATGGGGCTACACCCGGCACCATCGTTGGCTTGCAACGTGTCCCCGGGGCTGGGACAACAGGCTCACTGCTCTGGCAGCCCCTTGCATGGGCTGGGGGGGGGGTCACAAGAAGTCCTGAGGACATCTGGGGTGAAAGGCTTGGTGGTACGGAGACAGGGCAGTGGCTCTGGGGTGCCACTCAGCTGCGGTGAGGTTTGGCCTGGCTTTGTGCACCGRTTTAGGTGCGGGCAGAGCCCCGCCACACCGCAGCACTCGGTCTTTGGTGTAATACGGCCGCACGCTGCAGCATCCCGCATCTGCGTCCCRAAACGTACCTGCGGCTGCAGCTCGCTGATCCGCTGCCTGGGACGGTCCGAGGAGATCTCTGCCCACCGTCTCGCACCGAAGCCCCGCGGTGCTGGACCACATCTCCAGCAGAGCATCTCCGGGTTCTCCTGCCCAGGGCTGCGCATCCCCCGCAGCACGGTCCTGAGCCAGGACCAGCACAGGTCCAGTCTGCTCGGAGCACTGCTCAGGACTCAAAATACACCAGGCCAAGGGGCCAGGGGCTAACGTTAAAGCCCTGAACCCAGGAGCTGCCCCGTGGGAGCAGACATCAGGSTGATCCGTGGTGCCAGCTGCTGGGTCCCGGGCTTGTGGGGGCTTCGTGCGTTTTTGGGGTCCCACCTGGACCTGCTGTCAGAGGAGATGGCACTTTCCCTTTTGCTCATGATTGCCATCACCAGATAGCACCCAAGAATATTTTGAGGTGGACGCATTAAATTTGGGAGGTTCCCATCCTCCTTTTATCCTCTTCTGCCCCGTGTGCACGTGCAAACCTCCCAGGTAGAGGTTTAGTTAGAAACAAGCACCGGGGAGCACTTTTCCTCCCCCCTGCACCCAGTTAACACGCGGGACTCCCTGCCCCAGGACGTGATGGAAACCAAAAGGGATAAATCGCTTAAAAAAAGGGTTTCAGRGGAATCCATCCAGGATCCTTTTACACAGCTGCTGCTTTCCAGGAGGGAGTCCCCCAGCCCATCAACATGCCCTRAATCCTTCACTCCTACACACCGAACCACAGTTCGCCCGAGCCCTTCCACCAAACCTCCCCATCGCCCCTCCCGGGGGGGGCAGGACCCCCACGTCCCCCCCAGCCTGGGGCGCTCAGCATCGCCCGGCCCCATGGAGATGCCCCAGCGCTGCGCCTCTGTTTAGGATTACATGCCGAGATATCCCAGTCGGCCAGTTTTTAATTAGCGTGTCATGTTGATTTTGTATCATTTTAATTTCCCACTCMACGTGCCGTGTGGCACCAAGTCAAACGTCTTACAGAAACCAAAGCCTACCGCACGTTCAGTGCCAGGGCTGGGAGGGATTTGGGGAATCTAATACCCTAACGCAGTTAGGGCCTGAAAAAAAACAACCCCAACATGCTAATATAATCATCAAATTGCAAAGGATGATAAAYACCATGAAAGAAAATACGCAATGTGAGCGGGCAAAATGATTTGCCATAGAAAGCTAATGCCAYCCCCCCTCCCCGCCTCGATGAACTGCCTATTATCGCTGCTCTGCTCTCCGAAGCCTTCATCCCTGCTCGGGATTACTTTCCCCATCTGCAAATCTAGATGTAATCGATGAGAGCAAGGCGGCTACTCCTTCAACTCCAGGCTTGGGTTTAATCATGCTCGTTTATGGCAGAAACCAACTTAAAATAGCCACCAAATTAGCCAAAACTTGGCTTTAGCTCAAAGGATGGCAATGCAACACGGGGGGCGGGAGCCAGCACTCGTTAAGGGGTCGTTTCCCCATGGGACAATCCATAAATCCAGGCGTTTCAGCAGCAAAGCTTTGCTAGTTGTACAAAAGGGAGGTTGAATTTTGTCTTTTACGGGATATAGGATTTTTTTCCGGTGAGGTGAAGGCAAAGGCAGTGCCTTCGCAGCGATGCAGACAGCCACAGCGAGCACAGGCGCTTATTGAAACAGTTATATGCTGTATTGTTTAATAGAAGTTACAATAGGATAAATGTACAGTCRAAATCAACATGCTAATTTCTAACGCAATTTAACCTGTAAACCATGCAGTCCGTTTTTTAATCAGTCCATCTCTTTTTTTTTTCTTTTAATCAGTAGCTCTGCTAGTGAGTTTTAAGGAAAAAAAAAGTTCCCTTTAAAGTTAAATCTAATTTACTAAATTTTCCCCTTATTGTGCAACGACTTGTGCAAAAAAAGCTGTTTTCACCACATTAGTTTACAAAATCACGTCCTTCCCCCCCCAAAAAAATTGAGAAAAGGCAACAGAAGCAGCCAGTGGACAGGGAGGGATGGGGATGAGGGCGCGGGCGTGTTTTCATGTCAAAATAAAACCAGAGGGATGAGCCAAGGCAGAAACCAACTCGGTGCAGACTGGGTTCCAGAAGCACGACCCCGAGTTGCCGGCGCAGGTTTTGGGGTGCGGCCCCCCCGAGCCGGAGGGGCTGCAGGTGGGATGGATGCTCGCTCCGGCCAAAGCTCCCCCAGCCCGGCCCTGAGCACCCAGCGCGGCCCCGGGGGCAAGAGAGGGGCTCGGGACCAGGGCAGCAGCAGCCGCCGCCAGCATCTTCGGAGGTGACGCAAATCAACCGGTCCCCAGGTCACAGCTTGAGCCCCCCGCCTCTCCACCCACTGTTTTTGGGGTGAACCCCACCCAGAGCACGGTGTATTTGGGTCGCTTCCCTCAAACGCGCAATTTTGCCCGTGGAGAGCAGAGACGGGCCCCTCTTGAAGCCGTTTGCGATGAGGTTTATTAGTTGTGTTCCCTCGGAGCTCCCCGGCAGCGTGACAAACACACGAGTCGCGCGGGTGGGGGGACACACACGGGGTCTCTGGGCACCGCGGAGCCATAGGAAACGGGGCGCAGGGACCCCCGCATCCCCGCGGCATCCGGGGATGGGACGTGCATCCAGCCGGGGCGTGGGAGGGTGGTTCGATGCTCCAAACCACTTGATGCACCAAAAAAAGCACCAAACCCAACCCAGAATTAAAGGGAAAAGCCAAACGGAGCTGCGGCGGAGAGGTAGGAAACAAGAAAGGGCAAAGATGCTCCTTCAAAGGGTTTGAATACTGGTTTGAGGGGATGCTGGAGGGACACCTACCGCAAACCTCCCTCCCCTGCCACTTCCCATCATCGCTACCTCGGGGGGGGGAAAAGATTTTACCCTAAAAGCAGCTTCAGCGCAGGAGGTGCCGACGGCAGGAGATGCCACCGGAGCGGCCCCGGCTCCGTCTCAGCCTCCGCTTTCCACGCTGCCTCCCAGCATCTCGCAAACAGTTCGGGGCCAGCGTGCCAACGCCCACGCCTTCTGCCCAAACRTCCATTTTCGTAGCAGCACAAAAGCAGCCAATTTTTAAGAAAACAAAACCAAAACAGCCCCTCGAACAAAGCATCAGCCAGCTTCTCCCGCCGCCATCAGAGCCTGGAGTTGCGGTTGGATGTAGAACAAAGTGCAAAATTGCTAAGAGCATCTGACTTGAACTCCAGCCCTAGGAATAAAAAAACACCCAGAAAAATCTCCTCCTCTCTCTYGCACACATGCACACGCGCCGATGTCTGATGGAGGCCATCCCCCTAATGTATAGGTAYGGTTTGGGCTGCAAGTTAGCGCATTAGAGCCCTTATATAAAATTATTCCCAACCCCTCGGTTGCCTTGCAGAGCCCCTGAAGATTATAAAGAAGAWAAGATGCGCGGCTGCTTCTCAGGAGGCCAAACTTGTCTTTTTTGTTAATATTTTTTTTTCCCCACTGGTGCTGAAATATGTTTGTCAGGTAGGAGGAGAGGGGGGATAACCCAGTCTTTTCCACAGCCACTGCTTAAAAAAAAAACTAAGGAAGGTTCAATGTATGTACATGGAAGTGTTAATAGCAGCATTATTTGTTTTGGGGGTTGCAAATCCTCGATTACAGCAGCGGGTTCTGCCCCCGTTTCCCCCCCCCCCTTATAAATTTATAGCAACAACCTTTCCCTCATAAGCAATACCATCCGTATCGGAGGATACCAATCATTAGTAAGAGATTTAGAGGGGATTTTAAATGTCTTCCAGGGCTTTTTAAGCAATCTGTTTAAAAGATTAATTTTATTTTGAAGGGATGGAACTGCATCTCTTGGAACAAAAAGTTAATTAGGACCAGAGCACCAAAATGCCATTTTTCATCCCGTTCTGTGACTTGCGGTTAGGCGCTTGACCTCCTGAAATCAGAAAATCACTGAATCTCTCCTTTGGCCGAGTTTGACTTTCCCAGCAGCAAGTCCTGAGCGCCAGAAGCCGGTTTGCAGGATCCCGGCCTCTCCGACCAGAACTTAAAGGAGCGAGGAAATCCATCCCGGGCAGGCACAGCAATACCGTGTCGCTCCTCTTTTAACTAAAGCTTGGTGGGAGAGCCCAGATGTGGGATGGGGAAGGCTGGGAGCTGGCTGGAGCATCTGAAACAAGGTCTTGCCCCAAGACCCAGCTGCTTTGGGGTTTTTAYGCAGGCACCCCTTGCCCAATGCAATGTAGGGGTCACCCCTTGGGGGAAAAAAAATGGAGTTTCAAGGAGCTGGATGCTTTTTTCCGCTCGCACCGACAGCAGCACAAAGCCCCTTCCCCGCSTCTCGGGGACCGGAGGCGACGCTGCCCGCCGGTGCTTGCTCCTCCTCGCTTCATCCCGCACCTAGCATGGAGAAGAGAAAAATCGCCCCGGCTGCAAAGCACCGCCTCGCCCGGCAGCAAAGCCAGCGGCTGACAAAAGCGATTAAAAATTGTGTTTGACAGCCTATCCTCCCACTAATAAAAACTGGAAATGCCAGAGCGCCTTATTCGTCCCGCTGGCTGATGCTCAGTGACGCCGTCGCCAGCATCTGTAGCAGCTTGATTCTGAAGGATTTTAAAGTGCTTGTTACTRTTTAATGGCCCTTAGCTGAAGTGCCCCGTGGATCGAAGCTTCCCCTATTACTGTCACCATCGGATAGCTGGGTTYTTTGTTTCCATCTCCATCCTCCGGGTAGGAACTCAGCTCCGACGCTTGAACCAGCCGATCCCACCTGCTTCCGCACGCCCTTCGCATTCTTGTCCCCGCGTCTCTCCCGTGGTGGCACCGCTGAGGGATGGGGAGGAGGAATAGAAGCGTGCCGTGGTCCTGCAGCTCACGGGACACGTCGGGTCCGGGAGGCTGAGGGCTCTCCCATCGTTGCCAGGACCATAAGGACCCGTCTGCTTCCTTTCCCCAGCAATTTGGCAAGGAAGAGTTTCCCATCGGAGTCCGGCAAGCTGGGCARTATTTCCTTCTCGGTTATGCGGGATTTGGGATGCCAAGATGGAGCTGGGGACCCCCTGGGGCCCACAGGGGCTGTGGCGAAGCCCCCAGGCTGGTTCACACTCAGGTCCAGCATTTCGGAGAGCGGGAACGAGGTTGCCAGTGGGGAATGGACTGAGTTCATTTTCACTTGTCCCTCTGAAAGCCTTTGCTGGGTCACGTGTAGATGTATCTACGAAGATGATCCCTTTCTGGCCACGCTAACRCCAACTGCCATGCTTTTTTCCTCCATCCTCCTTACAGGTACTTCGAAGAGGTGTTAAGAAGAAAGTAACCTCTGACCCCCCCCGCCAAATGCAAGGAACCGTAAAGCCAAGTTTGGCTCTTCCCTCCTACTATTAATGCAAATAACCCACGGGTCCTCGTGGCTGGAGCCTGCTGGGACAGGACGGCCATCCCGGAAGGTCATTGCTGACACCGTGCCTATTTACCTTCAGGGTTAATTAACACGTACCCTTATCAAAAAGAAAACAAAAAAAGAAGTATTGCTGAGGAACAAGGAGGGAAGATAAAGCACCATCCCCTTCGTGCATCCAGAGTGTGAGTGTCAGAAGAGCTCCCCAGGCAAGAAACACGCAGCAAAAAGTGCACGTGGTCAGAGAGCCAAGGGACTGACTGCACCGAGAAAGTGCTGCTGCTCTCCTCCAAATGCCATGCCGTGATGTTCAAACCGGTCCTGCCCTTCCATAGCTTCGGGAGCCTGCGCCGAGGGAGGGGAAGGAGAAGGCACCTCGCTCCGCAGGGCAGCAAAACACCCCCCCGCTTCCAGAAGCGGCTGGAGAGCTGAGCACCCACCGCCTTCAGACCGGGGTAGGAAMCGGGCACGGCTCGTGCCCCTGCCGAAGCAGCACTGCCAGGGCCGCAACACACACCAGGAAGATTTTAATTCCCTTTACCATCAGGGTTTGGGAGGTGGGGGAACCGGCTGGATAAGCTTTCACCTACAGTAATTAGAGTCAAAAGGGTAACGAGAAGATAAGGGCGAAAGTCCCCTCTCTCTGTAACCTGAACCCTGGGATTAAAGTCCCGTTGGTAGCGTTACCGTCCTCCTCAAAGGCTGTCTTGATTTGAGCAGAGGATGTCTGGGCACCTTCAGAGCAGAGGGGAATTTTGTTCGTAGGCACTTCTGAGCCGGGGGGAGCTGAGCGATGCTGCTCCACGGGGCATCTCCCACCGCCTCCGCTTTGGGGACCTCCAGGAGGTTCCTTCTCATCGTCCTGGCCAGCGGCGAGTTTGCAGGGCTGCTCCTCGCATGGAGCAAGGCAGAGCGCTGGCGGGAAGCAGAGAGACTTTATCCCRTCGCACTGTGTCAGGAGGAGAGGGAAGATGGGACATCAGCATGGAAAAGAGGTGCAAAGAGAGGAAAAAACCCTGAACGGAGTGCCCTGGACACCGGGAGAGCCTTTGCACCGTCCCTGCTGAGCATCCCTCCTCTCCTGCTACCCGACCGTGCTGGATGYGAGCAGCAGCACCCCAGGTTACCTTCTGGCTCTCCCTTTCCAAATCTACTTAACGAGGCAGCTCTCGAAGCCCTCCTACATTCAGTGCAGATCCAAAAGACCCCGGCAGGTCCTAGAGGTGGAGCTCGGGGGGAGCTACGCTGAGTACAGGCACACGGGGAAGGGTTGCAGCTCCAGCGATCTGCAGCCTAAGGTGGAAATCAGCCCTTAGAGGAAAAAGAGGAGAAAAGTTGGGAAATCAGTTTGCCTCTTTTCCTACCTAAATCCAGTACGCAAGCTGGCAAGACAGGCTAACGGGTGACCCTCTTTCTAAACGTGCGCTCCTTTTACCGGAGCCCATGGGAAGAACCTGAAACCGYGACTCCTCCCTATAAGTTTTGTTTTCATTTGTTCTGCAAGTGAATAAGTTAACAAAAGGAAGTCAGACCGATTCTTTCAATTTGGCTTATACAAAAAAAAAATAATAGTCTGGCTGTGAACTTCTCTCTCAGGCTTCAGGATTTACCGTCACTTTATAAACCCCTGAAAATAGGAGTTTATAAGAGGAGACTCCTGACACCACCTTCACGAGCAGTGCTGCCCATCTTCCCCGGGATTGTTTAACAAGGAACATTTTGTCATCAGGGTAGGTTTCATGAATACTATACAGGTGAATAAAAAAATACATATATTCTCTTTGAACAAGAATCCCAAGTCCAGGCATGTGGAAGGCTGCGGTGMAGGGACGGGTGCGGGCAGGAGGTCCCCGAGTCCCTCACGAGTGATGGCTGTTGATCAGGCTGCGGAGCTGCTTGGCCACGGTGTCTATCAGCTTCTGCTTGTCCCTTTCGTTTTTCCGAAACTGGGCAAAAACGTTGTTTTTTCTGCTCGTGTCTCTCATCCTGCGCAGAGCAGAAACAGGTTATGGCACAGGTATCGCTGCTCAACGTCGCACCCAAGCCCCACGAAGGAATCGCATGTAAAGTGCCTGTATTCAGGCTCCGACAGCGAGAGGAGGTGACTGCATCTAAAGGCTCTACCCCAATTTTTATCACGGATTTGTGTAAAGACGGGCATACCAAGCCACGTGCAGGCTTTACACGGTTTGCGTTTTTGCTTTAAACCCCGCCAATCCCAATTAATATCACTGGAGGGTCTGGCTCTAATGCCAGAACGCGTGAAACCCTAAAGCCTCGCGTTCTCCCCTTCCAAACAGCTTTTGCTACGTCCCCATGTCATCTCATGAAGTGGTAAATGACGACGCTGGAATGTTAGGAGGAAATTAAAAAATTAGCATCAAATCTACAGCATTAAGGCTTCTTATTTGAAATGGTGCATTGCATGCGGCCAAGAGATGCAGCTTTTGTGACAGCCATAAAGTTTCAGAGTTGTGAACTTAAGATATGCAATATTATATAATATAATTTATACTAAAGGGAGGAATCCAGCACTGGGTTTCCCAAATTACAAATCTCCTTGAGATTTGTATGTTTTTTAATTACGTTTAATAGATAAAGTAGTGCGCCGGTCTCCACGAGGTCTCCAAAAAGCCAGAGACAAGAAGAGCGGGGTGGTGGGACGGGACCTGAAGGCGACGCTGGTGCAGCTCCATCTCTCTCCGCCATGCAAAGCCGGGGGTTCATGCATGCTTGCATTCGCGGATGCGTATTTTGGGGGGCGTGGGGGGGCAGGTCTCGTTCCACGCTCCAAGCATTAGCCGTACGCAGGCAGGGCACGTGCCGGGAAGGGAAACCACCCCGCAAGGGTCAACCCTTCAACAGCTCCTGAAGGTATCAGCCTCAACTTCCAACCCGCTGGTTCTCAGCCGGCGCCGCTCTTTTGTAATACCCCAATTTGTAAATTATTTTCTCCGTGGATCAAATCTGGCAGAGGCAGATGGCTTTGGACAAGTCACATAAGCCTGCGTTTTCAGCTTTGGGGACCCAAATGAAGCATTAAAGTGACCGGGACAGAGCGCAGATAGTCCCTGGGAAGTTGGCACTTCATCAAACCGGGGTTTTTGAGTTAACTGAGCACAAATCAAGCCTCTTGAAACTTATTTAACCGATTAAAAAAAAAAAAAAGATCTAAGGTTTTTCATGCTTCAATCTTCCTAAAAAGAGCCAAAGGGAATCTGAAATGTCCCCAAAAACATCCAGCTTGGAACTGGAAACAAGGATAACAACTTTATCCCAAAGGCTAGTTTGCTAAAGTTATAAGTGCCCAAAGACACAGGATTACAATCGAGCTGCTTTCCCAACAGTAACAAGATAGCTTGGAGCACTTTTATTCAGCAAAATAAGTATTATTTTTTTCCTTTCTCTATTTTTTTTTTAACCAAAGCAGGTTGCCAGCTGCTCCGCCGCAAGAACCAGGGAGCGATCGCGCCGACGGGAAGCGGGGTTTTCGAGTCGCACAGGTTAGAGGTGTCACAGCATCAGGAATTTTGGCAATAACCATCCTCCCGCGGGAGACCCGTCCCTCCGGCAGTGCTGTACGGCTCCAGCGGGTCTCAAAGCGCTTTACCAGGAGGGCTGAGAGCTCTGTTTCTATTTCACAGGCCATGTGGGGACATCAGAGGCGCTGAAAGTAAACCTGTACCTTCAGAAACCTCCACCGAGGGCTGCACCCATCACCCTCCATCACTGCCTGCTGCAGCTACCCCCAGGTAACGCGTGGGGAATTTACAGCAGGGCATCCTCTGCCCCAAGAGCCCTCTCCCCCCGGGTATCCTCGGAGCCATCTCCGATCCCGTGGGACCCGGTCAGGTCCACGAAATGTTTTTGAAGCAACGCATGTTGTATGCAAGAAAGCCTTTGCACATGTTCGAATGGTTAGAAAGGAGTTGTACGGATAAAGCTACTGGATTGGGATGAAAAAGCAGTCAGAGCTCTGATCCACAACAACCCCACGTAGGTGGATCTGTTGAAGTGGGGATGAGTGTCGGGGAGGGATGGGAGCTGCCGGTATCTTCAGACATCACGTGAAGGTAGAGGCACTAAGCTATTAAGTATGATCAACGAATGAAGTTGCCTACAGGACACAAAATCCTGCAGGATTYGGGTGTGCCAGGGACCAGGCAGCGTCGGGAGCGGCTGCATCCTTGGGAGAGGCTGAGCTCGCAGATCTGCTCGAGGAGACCACGCCGGCTCCGGCCCTGCCACCGCAGCCCTCCTGATGGACGCTGAGCCGACGTAAAGGGGTCGGTGTCTGAGAAATGCTGGCCTCTTTCTTTTCCAGCATTTGGCTATAGGAAACACCCAGTCCCTGATCAAGTGGTGCACCCAGACACCAAGAATATCAGCTTTGAAAGAGGCAGGCAATGCTTTCGAGCAGCTCAGCCGCTCTTTGTAGGATCGATACTTTTGGTTCTTTAAGCATGTGCCTGCAGAGCCCTGGGACAACCCAGCCCGGTTTTGTAACGTGGTCCCTGTGCGTTAGCGCAAGAATTAAAAGTAAGAGGAAGGGAAAGAGAGAGCTCAGCGCTGTCCCCACCCCTGTCAACAAACACCACCTTCAATAGAGCCAAGCTTTGTTTAAATTATAAGGAAAAAAAACCCAACAGAGTAAAAGCTCCTCTTTTAGCTCTAATTAGTGCATTCGAGACGATAAAGTTACCGGAGGGAACCGTTTCAAAGACAGCTTGCATTTACATCATTTAGTGCTCCGTTTAAATCAAACAATAAAGTCACTGCAAGGTGAGGGTAAAAGCCCAAGCAAGCAGCATACTTACACTCGTGATATCCTATGAGAGATGTGTGATTAGGAAAAGAGATAATGATGAAAACAAGTTACAAAACGAACCAGCGGATCAGAATTTCACGTCGCCTTGCCGGCAAAGCTCGGCTGCCTATGGAGAGGGCTGGGGAGGTGGGCTCGGGGCGCGGGGGGGGGGGAGCGGACGTGCCCGAAGCTATGGCCAGGTCAGTGCAGAGTCTCAGGGGAGCTGGAGCTGGTGGATGATGCATGGAGACTCCCCAAAGGGCTTGAAGCCCGAGCGGGGAGAGGGCAGAGCCCGCCAGAGCATGCAGGCGATGCCGTGCCGGCGATGCCATGCCACGAGGACGCAGGAGATGCAAGTGCGAACCCAGTGACTCCACCGGAGCTGCCTCYGGAAAGCAAATCGGATACGTGAAGATTGCCCTTCAAATGAGATCCTTTTYGGGAAGAATGCTGGCAAGCCAAGCCGGGGTTCATGGCTTTTGAATACCGCTACCGAGCGTGGATGCTGTGTGCTCAAGTACTACCTTGGGAAAATGGCCAGGAGCACGGAGCTGCCCTCCTGCTGTCCCACTGCCTTCCCAGCAATTGCCACAGATCCCAGCTCGCTGCCTGCTCCCAGTTCCCTGGCTCCTCCAGCTGCTTCATGTCCAAGCTCTCAGATTTTTACCATTTTATTGATAGCTCTGAATATACCCCATGCTTTTCCATCGTGGATGTCAGGTGGCGAATACGTTGCGAGTAACACAACATATTACACAGCACATATAAATAAGTATATAAAACCAACGCTATAATGTATAAACGTGCTTTACACACAGCAATTACCTAAGTTTAGTCCCTGTGTACCATATTGATAACGTTTGGATGTCATGAGTTGCTGTCAAATTAGCTGTTCTCCTCTGCAGGAGAGGAGACCAGTGCAGTTACGTGGACCACAGAAAATACCGATGCAACTCCAAAGCTCAGAAGCACACCAAGTTCGGTCTTCTAAAAGTGTAGCCCCAACTCTAAACTAGTCATCTTCTCCTCTGCAAGCAATGGAGAAAGAGAGGAACTCCGAAAAACAACTCAGATGCCTCCTAAGGGTCTGATTTCATGGTAAACCTAACCAAATCTGACTGCAAACTGGCTTATCCTGCCTGCTCCTCCATGCAAGACTTAGCAGTGGAGTGCCCATGGCATGAGCTGCTAGGAAAATTATTAATTACCATYTGTGGCAGGTTGCTTCTCTGTCAGYTCAGCAGGAAGACCAGCTGTGAGGTCTGATGGTAAGAAAGGGGCAGGAGTAGGGCTCATCCTCCCAACGAGAGCCTGAAGGTCTACCAGAGAAAGGGTCATCTGGGCCACCTCCTGCCACGGGCAGGATGGGTGACCGGTGGCACTTCTCTCCCACGTGCTAGAGGGGTTACAAGCAAAGCAAATCCCACTCTTTGGGTCTGCAGCAAACTCATGGGCTTTCCCTCCTTGCTGCTGGCTTGTAGGACTGGCACAAGCCTCCCTGCCGGGCTTCAGGAGGGATCCCAAAGCCCCGCAGCGGCCACGCGGCGCATCCCGGCGCATCCCGGCGCTGCTCCTCGGCACAGCTCCAGGGCTTGGGCTGAAGCTGCGCAAAGCGTATGAACTACAGGCTTCAAAGAAGCTCAGATTCAGCCTTGTCAAAGAGCATGTCCTTGCTAAGGGCAAGCCCTGGAGCACACAGCCACCTAAAGACACTGTCCCTGTCCCATAGCTGGGCTTTTAGCACTTGATCTTCTCCGTGGATCCACCAGAAGGGAGATAGATTAGAATAGAATAGAATAGAATAGAATAGAATAGAACAGAATAGAATAGAATAGAATAGAACAGAACACAATATTTTCAGTTGGAAGGGTTCTACAATGATCATCTAGTCCAACTGCCTGACCACTTCAGGGCTGACCAAAAGTTAAAGCATGTTATTAAGGGCATTGTCCAAATGCCTCCTGAACACTGCCAGGCTTGGGGCAGTTACACGTGCTGGCAGGCTAGCAAATTTTAAATGATTCTGGGGGCTTGAGATACACCTTTACAGTGGAATTCTGTTGTAAGACAAGGAAAACTCTGCTTAAGAGTGAAGCAAAAAACCAGACCCTCGGCCAAGCCAATGCATTTTGATACAAAACCTGGGATTCAGGTTAGTGGGATAAAATAGGGGTTTTCTATTTGAGCTCCCACCGCCCACCCGGGGTGAAAGCTTTGCTCGCTGGATCACAAGGAGCCTCCGGCTCCGTCCGGGCACCGCGCGTGATGGAATGAGCTGCTGAAACACGCGCTTGCCCAAAGCGAGATGGGAGTGAAAACTATCTTGGGTGTCCGGACCCACACTCACTTTTCCAGCAGGATGAGGGCTGTCGTCGGGTTCACGCGAAGATACTTGCACGTGGGTTGCCCGTAGTCAGCCAAATACGTTGACCAATCCCACTGGATGAACAGATCTAAGAGCTGAAGCAGCCGCCGGAAAGAAAAAACAAACAGATACAAGATTTTAAAAAGCTGGCGAGAGCGCAGGGGGTTTATCTGAAAGCTGGCAAAGATCCTGGGCAGGTGGCGTTAACCACAAAAAATGGTTTGCAGCCTTTATTATAATTTATTTAATATTACCCTGCTAATATTTAACTATTAACTTGCTCATATTTAATTATTAATTTATTAATATTTAATGTTAATTTACATATGACTGTATTAATTTAGCCACAGTGCACTCCTGCACTCTCTATTTTTTGGGGTGCACTAGTGGTACAGGGGATATGGGGCCTGAGACACCCCGAGGAGGTGGGTGGCAAAGAACCCCAGCACCCRGATGCTCTCAGCTATGGCGGGAGGGCACTTTTGGGGTCAAAGTCACCACAAATTTCTTCTGACCCCAAATAACCCCTGGCATCRTTTGAACCATGCCACAAGGACTTCTCATCACGCTTGCTCCACCTCAACATCTTCCACGTGCTTTGCAAGCATCTCTAATGACGAGAGCTCCCCGGGGAGGTGTGGGACCCATTCAGGAGCTCAGGGGTTTATCTTGGGTGAACGCAGCTACCAGAGGAGACTGGGAGTCCCAGGTGGTTTCCAGACATTTGCAAGAGAAACCACCAGCCTCTGGCAGTGGGGGAAGGAAAAATGGGATTAATTCAGCCATCCGTAATAGTCCCTGCTCCAGATCCCCAAAATTCACACCTGAAGCCCTTCACCTCCAAAAAGGACCCCCTCAGTGCCCCATCGCTCCCAGCTGATTTGGGTGATGAAGGAACAAACTACAGCCCAGGTTTCCTAAATGCCCTCTTCCACCCCTCCTTTCACGTCCTCACTTTCCTTAAAACCCAAGCAGGAGCTCCCACGTCTTTCCCACATGAGGATTTCCTCACCCCTAAGAGGACTTGCCTCTCGACCCACCCACGGGAGCACAGCTGAGGGTGTATGAGATGCAGCCTTCATCTCCATCATCTAAAACAGGTTAATTAAGTGCAGCTGCATTTCCCCCCCCCCCCCC